>BMAO01036169.1:47814-266456 GCA_019973975.1 Trichonephila clavata
AACATTCAACTTTTAAATAATTTCCAAGTCCTGAAGTCAAAAATATCCTAATTCTCATAATCAAGATATTGAATTACCAAATACTAACCTTAAAAATTAAGGCCACCCATTAAAGCTCTTGGTATGAATCTTTACAAATTGCACAGTTAAAACTCTCCTTCTGAAACTTATTATTTTCATAATGCTTCTCATCAATTATGATACAAAAACTATAACTATTTATATATAAACTGTTGGATTTGTAGTAATTTCTTTTCTTAATACCACATTTAGAAGCCATACAAAAGTGACTAATGACACATCTTGTAATTTTGATATGCAACAAAGTAACAAAAGCAACACCTGAGTTTGTATTCTCTTCAAATTTCCACACCATGACGTGAGAGCTTTGAGTCTAAAAAGAAATTCATGTTCATCAGCCATATTATACAATCGTCCTTTGGTGGCATTTAGGCTCGAATCCATGATTTGTTTGAAACAAAGCTGGCCATTGCTACAATGACTACTCCCTCTTATTTGAATTTTGTATTCTAATAAAAAGAGTCTGAGCACTCTCTTCTTCGATTTTTTTTAATCCTTATCACTAATTAGAAGCTTTTTATAAAGTATTCTGTAGATGTGCGCTCCTAAAATGTTTGGATCGGTATCACCTCTTTGATAGTCTAGTAATTTCGGGTAATTGATTCGATTTGCGAATATTTTGCTTTTGGATACCAAGGATTTTATAACGGTTAAATTTTCAAACCTAAATGAATTGAAATTTCAACATAATTTATTAAACTCATTCATTATTCCGAATACAAGATGAAAATGCTATCCCTGACTGGATAGGGACATAGATCCTGACTCGAGGATCATAGACATATGATGCTCGAAAAACACTGCAATTGAAATACCATATTTATTCGAATCTAAGCTGCACTTTTTTTCTAATGTTAATGCTACTGAAAATAGGGTGCGACTTAGAATCGAAGGTAGAAAAATTAGTTTGATGAGGGAAATTAAACATGATACGGTTAGAGCAATTACAGGTTCGTGTATGTATTAAATGTTTAAATTTATTTATTAAATAGTAGTTCTCATTTTATTTTTATTTTTTAATTTCACAATTTTTGTATTTTATTGATAAACTATTTTACACTACTCATTTTTTCACCAAAATGTTTTGAGGACTTGGGGTGCGGCTTACATTCTATATATACACTGGTGTCCAAAAGTTAAGCATAAATCGTAAAATGCAAAAAACATGGAGTAAATATTCGTAAAATTATTCCAAATTTCTTGCGGATATTAATTGGGTGAAGAAGAAACATTGGGTTTATGCAAAACTTTTCAGTCGACTAAGTCCTGCGTGAAACACCAGCGCATGTCGGAACGCGGAGAAACCGATTCACGCAGCATAGGCCGTTCAGACAAGTTTCGTGCAACTGCTGTGCGAAGGAACGTTGTTAACCATCAAACAAGGTGAATGATTGCACAAAGACGCCAATTGGACATGTTTACGAAAGGAAGAATCGTTGGAATGCTGGAATCCTCCCGATCACAAACCAAAGTGTCTCGAATTCTGAAAGTGGACCAGTCTGAGATCTCAAGACTGTGGCAGAGGTTTCAAAGAAAGGGAGATGTTACGCCAAGACCGATATCTGGTAATAAGTGCGCGACGTCAGAGGGCCAGTACTGCCAGAGCACTGGGTTCGGCGCTCACAGTCGCCACAGGAATACGAATTTCGAGACAAACTGTTTACAGGAGACTCAAGCATGCTAGCCTGTATGCCAGAAGACCAGCACGTTTGCGCATAAACGCGCTCATTTGAAACATCAACATTGGAGTGTGGAAAGTGGGCCAATGTGATGTTCAGTGACGAGTCCCGGTTTAGTCTGAGTAGTAAATCTCGGCGGGTAACGATATGGAGAGAACGTGGAACACGTTTTGAACCAAGAAACATAACGGAAAGACATCATTTTCCATCAAGGGGAGTAATGGTATGGGCAGGCATCATGATGGACGGCCGCACAGTCCATTTCTTTGACATGGGGTCTGTGACTGCTCAAAGATACAGAGACGAAGTTCTTGAGCCTTATGTTCGCTTGTTTCGAGGTGCTCTCGGTCCTGACTTCATATTCATGGACGATAATGCGCCATGTCACCGAGCGGTGCTGATTGATGACTTCCTTGAAACGGAAAAAATCCAGCGCATGTCGTGGCCTACGAACTCCCCTAGTTTAAATCCTATCGAGCATGTATGGGATATGCTCGGGATACAAATTGCAGACCTTTCGCACCCACCAAGCTCCGTTACAGAACTGAAGAGAGCTCTTCAAGAAGCTTGGAACCGTTTGAGGCCACAACTCATTCATCATCTCATAGCAGGTATGGTAAATCGCTATGCAGCGTGCCTGGCTGTCAGAGGTGACCCACGCTTATAAACTGCAGCATCAGTATTTTATTTAATGTTTTCTTTCATTTTTTCTTTAAAGTGTGAATCCTTGCTATGCTCAGTTTTCTTTCAAACTGCTACTTTGGATAATAAAATGAATTATTATCATTCTTTTGATTTGCTTCCTTATTTTATAACCATTTTACACTCGCATATCACGTTTCCGCCATTCCGATTTACAGTTCCTTCTTTATTCACATAATTATCAATTATGCTTAACTTTTGGACACCAGTGTATATACATAAATACGGCAATTTCATAAAAAACCATTACTATGCATTCGTAATTTGTTGTGGCTCAAAGTTTTCACGTTGGTAAGGTATGGATGTAACGAAATCAGTGCTGATTGAATCTTCATCCTCATCACTTGACCATTTTTTTAAGATAATGCGATCTGTCTCTTACATCTTTCTTTCTCTTGCTCTCTCTGTTGCAACATAAATTAATCCATAAATATTATGTTACTACTCTATCTTTGGTTCTTTGGTTAGAAAAATGAAGGTGTGCTAAGTTAAATGTTGTGTGTCCACCAAGTGTGTTAATCAGTAGTGTTTTAGTTATTTATTAAAAATGCCCTCGTTTTACCGTCACATGATAATAAATAAAAATTTCCGGATGTAATTGCAAAATTGATTTTTTCTTTCAGATCAGAGCCATTATCTAGTTACATTATGCGTATTCATTTATTCCACTTTTCTGTGTCCTCAAAAAAGAAAAAATATATATTTGTGCATGTTAATGATTATACATTTTTTAGCCCTTGTTTGTGCTATGGGTACATTGAATCACTTGGTAATAAAACTAAGCAGAAAATTGTTGACAAACACTTTAGAGCCTTGGGCGCAGAAGATCTACAGGCCCCTTTGTTACTGGCGGATCGACATTTATATAGCCATAATATCTGGTTAAGTCCAGCTTATCCGAGGCCCAAGCGCCCAATGGATAAACCGGCACTGGCTGAGACAAAAAATAAAAAATTTGGCTTGATATGTAACAATGATATTAGGATATGGAATTTATGTAACATTAAATGTCTTTGTGAACAATATATCTCTAGAACAACTCATCTGCATTGCAACGGGCTTTAGGAATGTTTGCCCATTATTGCTGGTGGATCCTGGGGTTTTCTCAAAAAATACGTTCTCTTCTAGGAAAGAAACAGTTTCCTCTTTCTAGAAATGCTGCATTAACTTTTAATTCACTGAAAGATGATGTGGTAAATGCTACCTTGGCAACAATTGAAGATGACATACCATTTCGTGTGGAAACTAATTCATCAGATTTCGCAATTGGAGCTACCTTGAATCAAGCTGGATGTCCTGCTGCCTTTTTCTCAAGAACCTTAAATATACATCTGAATTGAGACATTCATCTCCAGAAATAGAAGCATATTCCATTGTGGAATCACTTCATCATTGGAGACACTTCTTGATGGGAAAGCATTTTGAAGTGTTCACTGATCAACAAGCAGTCGCATTTGTATTCAATCAGCGATATGGTAGTAAAATTCAAAATGGAAAGTTAATCCGTTGGAGACTTGAACTTGCTAGTTTTAAGTTTGACATTATTTATCGTCCTGGAAAGCAAAACGGGATTGCTGATACATTATCCCGTATAACTGGAGCTCTAATTCTTAGAGTCGACTTAAACAATATTCACAACTCTCTTTGTCATCCTGGAGTGATGCATCATTGGGTTCGTTGCAAAAACCTCCCTTTTTCTTTAGAGGATATAAGGAAAGTCACAAACTCTTGTCTAATATGCAACGAACTAAAGCCAAGACTTGTTAAACATGTTGGAACTCTTGTGAAAGCTACTTCCCATTTGAAGGGTTGAATCTTGACTTTAAAGGGCCTTTACCTAGTGTTTCAAGAAATCACTATATTTTAACAATAGTGGATGAATTCTCTAGATTTCCGTTTGCGATCCCTTGTAGTGACGTTTCTGCAAAAACCGTAATATTGCATTTGAAGAACCTTTTCTCTATTTTTGGAATGCCATCATTTATTCATTCTAACTGAGGATCATCTTTCATGTCTAACGAATTAAAATCATTTTTAACATCTCAAGGAATTACTACAAGTCGTACTACTCCCTATAATCCAGCAGGAAATGGACAGGTTGAACGTTATAATGGAATAATCTGGAAAACTATACAACTTGCTTTAAGATCCAATAATATGAAAACTGAACAATGGGAAGGTGATATCCAAACAGCTCTGCATTCAATTCGCTCTTTATTGTGTACAGCAACAAATGCCACTCCTCATGAACGAATGTTTTCTCGCCCTCGAAGATCCCATAACGGCTGTTCCATACCTACTTAGCTTACAAAGCCTGGTCCAGTTCTAATGAAAAATCAGGTGCGTGCTAACAAATATGATCCAATTGTCCAAGAAGTGTAATTAATTGAAGCTAATCCTGACTATGCACATGTAAAACTTGGCGATGGAAGAGAAACAACTGTTTCTATAAGACACTTAGCTCCAATAGGGGAAGCTACCAGCTCTGAAGGCAACAAGGGTACAGAAGAAAATGTTCAAGTTCTTCCAGATCTACTGCCAATAAACTCAGATTCAGACACCACTTTAGAAGATTCGACTGAACAGAACAAGAACACGTTAGCATTGCGTACAGCTCGCCATAGGCAATCTCCTGCATACTGTAAGGACTACGTCAGAGGCTGAAATATCCAGATTAAAATTAAAGATTCTTATGTAATCTGGCATCACTTAATTTTGTTTTCTATATTGGCAACGCCTGGATGAGACATTCTGTAAACAAGAATCATGCCTATCATGTAATCTGACTTCTAAGTCATTAAAAGCTTAATTCCGTCCATTCAACTCTCATTGTCTTATTTATAGTACACATTATTTTACTTTTTTGGTTGAATAGAAATTTATATTGATAAGTTCATTTATTAGTTTGCAAATATTTGTCTAATGAAAACAAATCTAGTAGTCTAAAATAGTTGCAAACAATGAATTTGTCAGAATAGGTGGCCTGTCTCTGTTGCTATTGTGTCCAGTGTTGGTGATATAGTCGCTTCCTACGGTTGCCTTCGCCAAAGTACGTAAGGACGAACTAAACGTAAAGCATATGTTCTAAATTTCAGTGAAAATTTACAACATTATTATTCATACATCTCAGTTTAAAAAACGTTTTTAAACTTTCAAAATATTCCATAAATAATTAACTTTTCATTTTAACGCGTAAAGTAATAGCTCATTTAGCATTTCGGTTTAAGAGTAAAAATCAAAATACATTTTATTCCAGAAAAAATGGGTCAACTCAGACGAAAATGACTAGTATGATAAAATATGCTGCTCTCTGTAGGATAGGGATCCAAAATTTATCGATGTTAAAATATTTTTTCTCTGAAATACATTCCAAATCCGGGAATATATTTCAGAGAAAAAAGTACCTTTTCTTCAATGCGAAGTGAAAATAGTCTTAACAATCTACAGCGAAAACTACGACTTTGGTGTTACCATTCTGCCCTAAATAGTCACAGCGTACAGTGAATAATTTCTCTTTGAATAATTTTGGAGGAGACGGGTGTTTCTGTGAACATTTTGAAAACTATTTATCTTCAATATTTGTCTATCCTGATCAGCCAAATTTGACTTTCTGATCTGCTTTGTAAAGGATACTTTTCTAAGGTTTGTGTAGACAATAAAACTATTAGCGCAGTGGTTCTTAAAGCAACCTCAATGCTGACTTTTCTCGACACTCCTCCAATAAAGCGAATTTTAACTATCCCGTCTCTTTGTCGGGAAAAAAATTTTGTCATATAAAATTATCACGCAGCAAAATGCACAACTTGTACTTTTAGCCGTCACTAAATAATGGACTACTGTACACAAGGTGGGGATGTATTGGACTTTCGGACCAGGGACGTCTGCCAACTGGGTCCGGGCCTAGGCTCTCGATTCAGTATTAATAAGATTATGATTCGAAGAATTTCAATGATCAAATGTTATTTTCAGTAATATTCTCCGAAAAACAGGGAATTTCAGGCAATATGTCAATTGATTATATGTGATGACCGTCGTTCATGTATAGGCCTATGCCTACCCCCACATATCATCATTACTCATTTAGTCAAAAGGCGGCAGTTGGTCGAGCCGGTTTTGTACGATTATAAGTTATTTGTTTCGGGGGCAACGTATGCTATGTACTGTTTACTTTTATGGGTCATACGTGGGGCCTACATTTGTGTCGGAGCCCAGGGCCTCGAGAAGTCTTAAGATTATCCTGGGTAGAACTCATTTCGAAATGGGTGTTCCTATTATTTTGTCTAATACTTGCATATATCAGTTCTACTTTGACCTTTAAAAGTTTCAGAGCAACAAGTTTTACGAAGCGCTTCAATCAAAAATACACTATCTGGCCAAAAGTATCTGGACACCCCTTAAAAAGTGGTTCTGGCAAGTGACGCAATTTGATACGTAATTGAAAACTGTAAAAGTGTTGGTAGTGGTTTGTCAGATAGTATTTATGCGTTTGTGAGGCAATGAGTAAGTCAAAGGAGCTTAGTGAGTTTGATCGTGACAGTATAGTGGGATGCCACCTTTGTGGGAAATCAGTTCGTGAGATTGAGGACATTCTACAGAAGCCTAAATCCACTGTGAGTGATGTAATTGTGAAGTGGAAACGTCGAGGCAGAGTGAAACGGCAGAAAAACGAACCGGCAGGCCGAAAATACTTGGTGAACGCAGCCGCAGAACTCTGAAAAGGGCAGTGAAACAAAATCACAAGTTCTATTTGGTGAAAATTTCTCAGGAGTGCCAAAGTTCATCAGGAATTAGTGTTAGAAGCAGGACTGTCCATCGAGAGTTAAGAAACTTGGGATTCCACGGTCGTACAGCCGCTCACAAGCCAAACTCACTCCACAGATTGCGAAGCATCGATTGCAGTAGTGTAGAGCTCACCGTCATTGGACTGAGGACATGTGGAAAACTGTTCTTTGGAGTGATGAATCTCGCTTTACAGTCTGGCAGTCGGATGGACGTGTCTGGGTTTGGTGGATGCCCGGCAAAGGTTTCTTTAGTGACTGCATTGTGCCGACTGTTAAGTTTGGTGGTGGAAGCATAATGGTGTAGGGGTGTTTCTCGTGGTTTGGCCTGGTTCCGTTAGTTCCTGTGATTGAAAACATGAACTCTGAGATGTATGTTGACTTTCGGGACAATGCTGCACTCCCAACTCTTAAGACAATATTTTGGGGAAGGCCCATTTCTCTTCCAGCAGGATAACTGCTCCATTCACACATCGAGGCTTGCACAGACGTGGTTTGACGAAATGGGTATTCAAAAATTGGACTGGCCTTCTCAGAGCTCCGATCTAAATCGCATAGAACACCTTTGGGACGAATTAGAGCTCAGATTACGTAGCCAGCCAAATCGACCATCCTCACTGCAAGCACTCACTTCAGCTGTGATGGACTCCTGAAAGGCAATTCGTATGGTCACTTATCAAAAATTGGTGGAAAGTCTTCCCAAACGTGTGCAGGCTGTCATCCATGCAAAAGGGGGACCAACATCATATTAATATGTGCCTCAGGACGCTCCAAGTCCATACCACTGGGTGTCCGGATACTTTTGGCCAGATAGTGTAGCAGTAACAGCAAAATTCATAGTTTTTATGAATTGTAGTAATAAAATTATGTAGAAGCAATCACTTTTATTTTAAAGAAATAGACTCTAACGTAAGACTGGAAGTAAATATACGAAAATCAATCTTTCACAACTCCGTGTTTATATATTGTGCATATGATTGTTGATCATCAAAAGTTGTGGAAATTTCGTTGACAATACCAAGGAGAGCTTAGAAGTTGCTGTGAAATTAAATGAAAAAATAGCCGGGCTTTGACCGGCACTGGGGTGGAACCTTATAATGTATACCTTCCGACCTTATGAAGTAAATGAGAACTTTTGGACACTTCAAATTTGTTAGGCAGAAAGTGAGGTTATGTTTTAATCCCGCGAAGTGTAAATAAAGTAATTTTAACAAATGGCTCTGGAACTTATTTAGAAAACCAAAAGTATCCATGAAGAAGCTTAGAATTTGATTATATTTTTTCTCAAAGTAAAAAACGTAACTAGGAGAAGTCATTTACCATATTCGTTAAGGCGGAGTTTCTTAAACTGCGGGGCGTGCCTCTTCCTGGAGCGTGATAACTCTACGAGGGGGCGCGAGCATATTGAAAAGTTGAAAGCTAAAGATTATATTAAAAAGTTATTGATTTACTGAAAGTAAACAAACAAAAATACATTCTGACATAATAAAAAATTCACATTTACACTGATAGTTATTGGTTGAGGTCACATACACACACAATAGACGTCTCTCTCCCATTGAACATGATCATGATGCATTTCAGTAGGGAAAAGCGCCATTCGCAATTGTGCTGACGTCTACGATGAGAGACTTTACATATGCCAAAAAAAGCAGAATGTACGGCAGTGCAAATGATAGTGGCAGAGTTGCTCTACAAATGTATCATGCACAGTCTCAAGATCAACGAATGCCGGATCACAGAATTTTTCAGCGGTTACATTCAGAGACGGTTTAAACGACTGGCCAAGCTGGCAGCCGCCAGGGGTTCCAAGCTTGGTAGATTCCAAGTGTAAATTCAACATGCAACAAAAAGATCTTGAACCAATATTGCAACAACGAAGATTTTCACAGATTTCAGTCATGTAGCAGCCCTATAGCCATCTTTCTTCTTTATATCTGTATTGTTTGTTGTAATTACAAAATTTTCGCATGTGTTTTTTGCAAAAATTCTATTTCGAGCTAACGAATGCTATTAAAGACAAACAAGTTCGTTTTTATTGCACAACCGTGCTTAGTTACTCACAGATACATCTTACACTGATGGGGAAAAAATCTCAACACCGAAAAAAATTATTGTAGACCCAATGAAGCTTCGGTAATACATTTGTCTACGTAACATATTTAATTGATTAAAGTTTCAAGATTACAGGTTAGTGTAAGTGTGAGAACAACCATTTCAAATGTGAAATGATGGTACCAGTGTAACCGCCAGAATTTTTAATGCAAGCATGCAAACTTGCATACAATGTGTCGTATAAGTATCTGATATCAGTCTGTGGGATGGAATTGCATGCATATAGCTCTTGTTTGGTCAATATAAGGTTGTTTAATGACGGTTGTGGATGACGCTGTCGTTGCCGTCCAATAATGTCCCATTCGTGTTCAATTGTAGAAAGATCGGGTGACCTAGCATGCCAGGGTAACACGTTGACACTATAGAGCTTCCTGGTTAAAATAGAATATGAGGGTGCATCTGTTGGAGAACACCCCTTGAATGATGCTTATGCAAATGACAGTGCAACAGTTTAAATCACCAGACTGATGTACAAGTTTGCTCTCAGAGTGTGTGAATTAGCTTCGAGAGTAGTCCTTTTTTCAAAGAAAATTACTCGTGTTAAACCATAATTCTAGGAGCAGATCCAGTGTGTAAATGACGCAGAAAGTTTGTTTGCAGGCGCTGACCTGACAGGACAGGAGCACCAAAATAGAAACAGCTTTGAACGGAGAATATAACACATCGGTACTCCGCTCACCAATGATCTCTAGCGTGACATCATTGAAGTCACAGATGTCAGTAATTTGGAACTAATGGTATGTGAACGCTAAACGACGTCCGGCTGAGAGCTATTTCTAAAACTATTAATTTGTGTCAATCTGGTGCCGAGAAAACTGTAATTTCTGCTGTAGATGCACCACGATATTCCCCAATCATATGTTGAATACGGCGGTCTTCTCTATCAGTGTGGTAACTCGTGCGTGGTTAGACTATGGTATTCTTGAGGTAGGGATTTCCAATGAACATTGTTGACAAAAATCATGCACAGTGGATACAACCCTAACAAGTCTTTCTGCAATATCGGGGAAAGAAATTCCAACTTTTCTTAGCTCTCTTATACTATCTCGTTCAAACTCAGCGAGCTGTTGATAGTGGCTTCTTCGGATTCTTAAAGTCATTCTGGACTAACATCCACTCACTATGTCAAATCTCAGCGATTAGTAACACTCCCGAACTTTATAGTGCGTATTTAAAGTACACTTGATTCGTATCCTCAAAATGGTGCAACTAGCACCATACTTATGCGCCCAACGCGAAACTTGAATCAAAATTATCTTTCAGATGCATAAACACGATTACCACATTTCGTTAATAAAGCACAACTCTTCTTTGGTGATGGGATTTTATTTCTCTCAGTGTATTTTACTAATGAAGATAAATGAAGTTATGTGAGAGAAGGTATGTTTAGTTTTTAAAGCAAAGTATTTCAATGTGGTTGAATTAGGCTTTAATAGCAAGATAAAGATTAATAAAAGTGGCTCTGGCACGCTCCGTAATACGAATAAGGGGGAAAAAACTCACAATATACTGGAGGTACACAACTTTCCATTTGAAACAAATGGATAAATATGAAACTCCCCTAATGACCGTGATTTGGAATACCATACTCCAGAGAATAAATGCTGCTATCAAATCATTGCAATAAGTTGAATGAGAATTATGAAAAGGAAGTCTACAAAAATCTCTAGAAAATTATGTCCAAAATTTCAGAAAGGAATTTGGAACAAGGAGCAACTGATTTATTAGGGCTCTCGTTTGAAGAGGAAGCTGGACAAGGTAGCAAAAGAGAAAAATTATTTTCGGTATAAAGGAAAGAAGTAGGTTATGGATTTTTGAAAGAAGAGAAAATTTCATAGTGAATTCATTTTATGTCATATGCGATAGGGCAAGAGCAGAACTATCCCGAAGAGATGAGATTTATGAAACTGTTATAGAACACTTTACTGTATTTTTTGAGGAGATATTATAACCTGAAAGTAAAAAGAAAGTAACATGAAAACTAAAGGAAACTTACAAAGACGATGTCGAATCTTTTAATTTTGGCGATATTAATTTGGATCAGTTTTTACTATTTTTAAAAGAAAATCAAGATATAATTAGGACCTCATTAGAAATTTATAGAGTGGCGAATATATTTTTAACAATACCGATATTGAATACATCAGATAAGAGATCTTTTTTTAGTTTTCAAGCGTATTAAAAAAATTATTTAAGAAGTGCTATGGGAGAGAAAACAGATTGAATATGGCTTTATTATATGTAGAACAAGATGTTTTGGACAAAATAAATACAGCAAAAATAACTGATGAATTTGCCAAAGAGAAATCAAGAAGTAAAGTTGTATAGCAAAATTGTAAGCTATTTAGTAAGGGAGATTTTAATTTTTTTAAAAATGCAGTTAAGATTTTCCTTTAGCCATTGAGTTTTATTATTTAGAGAATTTAAAGTCAGTGAATTTTTTCACTAAATTTTCGACTTGAGCCCCATGGGCCTCAAACCTTTACCGCTAGAGGCGTCCAACTACTTAATTCGCCTCTGGTTATATCGCCAACTTCATGAAACAGTTTCGTTCCCCGTCACAAGACATGATGCTGCTCGACTATGAGCTGTAAACAGTCCAAGCCTGGAGTGAGTGATTGGATATTAACGTCTCACTGTTCAGCTACTCGAGGTCTTTTTGGCGATGGACCTCGCAATTTTGAACCACGGTCAAGTGACGAGGAGTCCAAGGCTGGAAGAAAGCTTCTTGAACGTTGTGGCTGATAGACCCGAGTCAAATACAAAAGCTGTTGCTCATCACGTAAGTTTGAGTCATCAGAATATTCGAAGAGTGTTAAACGAAAATCGCTTACACCACTTCCCATTTTCAGGAAGTACAAGTTTTGAATCCGGCAGACTATCCTCTTCGACTGAACTTCTGCCAGTGGATGGTACAGCAATGTATTACGGTTCAGCCGGATTTCATAGCTTATGTTCTATTTACAGATAAGGCGACGTTTACAAGAGGCCAATTCTCGTGTATGGACAATCAAGAATCCACATGAGTATCAACAACGATTCTGAGTGAATATGAAGGCTGGTATTGTCGACGACTTTTTGATTGGGCCATATTTACTACCGATGCGACTTGATGGCGAATGTTATTTTTTTTAGGACAGGTGTTACCAGAACTGCAGCAGGATGTTCCGAAAGCCATCGTTGTTGTTATGTGTTTTATTCTGGGATACATATGAAAGACATGAGATGGAAGAACATAAACATATAATACAAACACCGAAAAATATAGACATTTTTTATGACAAAAGATGATCCCAGTATAGAACAGAAGGACTGCTGAAATGGACTGCTTTCTATTTGAAACCGAAGTCCATTTCAGGCGAAAGTCCGACTTCTTTTCCCGAAGATACATCCATGCCTCATTCGGGATTCGAACTAAGCCTAAGATCATAACCCCCATACTGGCTGGGCGGTTCCGATCGCCACTCGTAACCGCATGTAGTTTCAGCGTGATGAGGCCTCAGCCCACATGTGCGCACTTAACGGAATGCCAAGTTTGGGCGCGATAAATTGGCCATGGTGGACCAGTCCCTTAGCCACCTCGATTACTTTTTATGGGGACATCTGAAGAATCTTGTTTATGCGACTCCACTTGACTCGGACTCGTAGCTCAAATATCCGAAGTTGCTGCACTTGTGCGTGAAATACCTGACATATTTGAAAGTGTACGTCAATTACTCCACCGATGCTGTCAAGCATGTATCGCTACTGGTGGACGCAATTTTGAACAGTTAAAACAAACATTATCCTAGTCAACGAAGCTTTCAATAAACACTGTGTCTTTCATTTCGTTTTTGTGCCTCATCGCGTCACTTGCGCCCATACGTTCCAAAACAATAAATGATTGCTACAATGTTCTGTGAGTGAGTGAATATTAGCATCGCACTCTTCAGCTACACGAGGGCTTTTGGCGATGGACCTCGTTATTTTGAACCATGGTCAAGTGATGAGGACGACACCTGAGATGGTACCCTTCTCTCTACTACCACACCACACCAACGTGAGGACATTTGAGCTCTCGGCAGATTTTACATGTTTCGCTCCCCTACACAGCAGGTCTTCAGTGGTAGTGGGCTCAAACTCATGACACGCGAGCCACGAGTCCGTTACCTTGACCGCTACAATGTCCTCTAACTACCCTAAGAGTTTGTACCGCGAATTCGGGACTCCCGTATATTAGCATATTTGAAACTTTAAAGGAATTTTATGAAATCTGAAATGCGCTTACAAATAACGGAAATAGAATCAGATTTTAAACTTTTGTCCAAAACAAAATAAGTTCATACCAGTCATTAAAATTAAAAATTTTATTTATACACGACTTTTTATTTTATATTTTTAACTTTTATTGTAATATAATAAAATAATATTAAAAGTCTTTTCTCAACACAGTTACTAATACATTATAAATATTCTACTGTTCATGATCCCACAGATTCCTCGAAATAATGCCGAGTTCCGCAAAACTAAATAGTTTTATACTGGAAAATATACCTTTTTTCATTTGTGGGAAGGGGGAAAACCACACACACGTAACATTTGTAAAAAAATTTTTCCTAAAAGAGCAAATAAGCATGGATGGGTTTGCGAGTGCTACGATAGAACCAAAGTAGGGATCGCTCAATAAAGGTATTTAGAGCCATTTGTACAGTTTCGAAATACCAGTATTCACAAGTTTAAATACCGGTTTTTCGGTATTTACAAGAAATTTTTTAAATTGTTTCTCAAATGTTCAGGGATCGCCCAACATAGCAAAACATTATATGTCTTTGTGTTTCTGTTATAGTGTTATTTATTGCACCATGATTAAAATATATCATTAATGAAATAATTTTGCATCCGTTTCAGAAGGTGAAAATATTAAACGTCTTTCTTCCGCTCATTCCGTTGTTCTTATTTTTCCTAACTGGTACTATAGTTCTCAGGCAACTCATTAAAACCCTCGTCTGATTTTTTTCGCATTGCCAGATATAACATGATAAAAGACTATCAATCTGAACTTAAAAATATAGACACATATAAATCATTTCTCTGACAAAAAGAACTAAATACACTACTCCAAAGTTCTCGTTGAAAGAGGGAATAACATATCCAAGCTCATCTCTGCCTTCCTTTATCAATGAACAACAATTACTAAAAAGGCTTCCTAACGGGCGAAATTAATTAGATTGTGAATACAAAGTTGCATCGTACAATCAAGAGAAGTTATAAAAATATCTGAATCACATCCAAGGCCAAAACTGTCGTATTACAGCTCAGAGCGACACTGCACTGGAATTGTAGTCTGCTATTCGTGTCTGAGAAACCAAGGTTGTACTAGTGAAAAATGCGCAATATTTCGATATTTTCTAAACTGGTGAGTTTGTTATTCACATTGTATCATACTTTAGGGTTCAAATGTTTTTCAGATTCATTGTATACATATACTCATAAATAATTACCCATAATAATCAATAAGAATAACTTTAAAGAACATAAAAAAAATCAGTTGATGATACTTTGGTTTCATAATTAATGATGAAAAGAATATGATGGCACAATGTAAAAAATGTTCTAGAGTTAAGAAAAGAGACTAACCAAATCAAATTTGATCAAGCTTATTGTAAATTTCCTTAAATTTTTTTACCCACATTCAGAAGAATTCGATATAATTATCGATAATGATGATAATAAAAAGAAACTGCCTCTTGAACAAAAATTATAATTAGAGAGAACTAAAAAAAATTAAAAAACAGTACAGACATCAGCTATATCCAAAATCATCCGACGAGAAATCGATTTATTTGAAGATGAGGGATTTAGAGGTAAATAACTTTTCAAACATGTCAATAATTTGTAACAGTACCACAGACTGAAGAGTGATATTTGCACTTTTTTGTGATTTAAATAAATAAGATGTTCCTTTATTTATTTTTGCGATTCTTTATATACTGCTATAATTTATAAGTTAAAAATTATTTCTTGTGATATTTACACTCTCTAATAAAACTGGTAAGTAAAAAACACCTGTGTTCTCTTTCTTTTTCTAATAACGGTATCCTCCGGTATTAAGTTCTATGAAATACCGAATACCGGTATTGAACTTTTGGTCCGATATTGCATCCTATGCTGAACACATAAGTTTCTCACACATATGTAAACATTTTAATCCCATTCGGAGCAACTTATTTAAGTGGAAAAAATGAGTACATAACAAATACAATATTTATCTTTACGTAAAGTATTTATAACATATGGCTCTATACTTAAAAAATAATTTTAAGATATATTCTTTCAAGAGTGTGTGCGTGTGGGAGGTTCCCCCCAAACACCTTTTAGTGTTCATAAGGTTCCACGAGTCCATACAAGTTTTATAACTACTGCTGTACAGCATATTTTGGTAGATGCCTTGCTGCTTTTAGCCCTCTTTCAAGATAGTTACATGCTGTTCGTTTTCGAATTTTTAATTGTAATGGACAAATAAAGCTCTGACCTGTCAGTAAGGGTCGAAAATCAACGACGTCAATTAATGTATGAACACAACTTTATTCAGACATCACGTGCACGAAACATTTTTGCATAACGGAAACGTTTATACAAAATAGAAAAAACAAAGCGAGTTGGCAGTGCCATTTATAATTGAAATAGCAACACGTGCCGTGTCTTCGCTTTCCATTTCGATAACTTAATTGGCAGCATGAAATGTTGATGCCACCAATGTATTGAGAGTTAAGGATGTGACACATTCCTTATTAGATTACACATTTTTGTTTCCACATAAAATTGTGTGAATTAGTTTTCTCCAATACTCACTTTCCACATCAGGAAAAAAAAAAGGCCAATGTTTTGTTGCAAATCACATTTGTGTTACAATCAGTAAAAAACTGTTCAGTAACTTTTGGAGACCAGCGTGTATAGAATTATTCCCATCTATAATGCTCATGCTGGACCCCAACATTATATAAATTAAATTTCATACTCCAAGTATTTCCATTATTTTATTTACCACTTGTACTTACATTGAAACTCTAAGCAAAACTTAAAAAGAGAAAACACAAGTTAGAGAATTTCAAACTATATCAGGATAATACACGACCCGCTTGATTAATTCACGATGCATTCTGAAGCAACATGAGGGATATTGCCGATGGGCCTTCAGTAAAATACGGTCAAGTAATGAGTGCAGCACCTACTCTGGAACTTCCTCACCTAACTTCCACATCGCGCCAACGAGGACTTTTTGCGACCTTGACCATTACGCTACAAGGATTACGACTTGAAACACACTGCTATCATTTGCAAATTGTAGGTCCACTATAATGCTGTTATTAAGGTATTTGTCCAGAAATCAGACGTAAAATCTTTTGAGCATGTAAGGGATTATTTGTAGCAGCGGATCAATTTGCACCACATTTCTACCTTGCAAGATTTTAGAAAATATCCGTCCAGTCGGAAAAAAAATTCAAAATCAAATAATCAATTTGAGCAAAATTGGTAATATTTGTAAATAGAAGAGTAAAATGAAGGTTTCCAAATAATAAGATGCTCTTTCTATTCCATTTTTAAAATTCATTAGGCAGTTTTAACATTTTTTTTCTTTATATTATAAAGCTTAATTGCATTAAGTATTTATGTTTGAAATATTATGATTAGCATTTATCAAAATAAAAGCAACTTTATTAGTCATCAAGGGACTACCAATGAATCACTCAGCTAATCACTAGTGTGTTACAATTCACGTTTGCTTTCACATTTAACTTGTGACAACTAAGATTTCTTTAGTTTGATGTTATAGAATTTTTACTTTATCTGTTAGGCAATTAACAAAATTTTAAATGTCTGATTAATGTTATATGAAAAAAGTACTCATAAGTTCTATATATATTATTTGCATGTATATAAATTAAAATCTAGTGAAAAGAACATATGTTTCCCCAATATCTTAATTCTTTATCAAAGTTTCTTCTAAACTCAACTCCAAAAATTTCATTTGAAAACAACACAAGGCATTTTTTGAATTTGTGTTGCTTACTCACAAAAATACAATTCATATTTTTTCGCTTTCGAATGCCACATAAGTAAAACAATAACTAATAATTATGAATTATACATAGAAAATATTTGAATAAGTTAAAAGTCTAAGTTTTTGCAAACAAACTGATCAAATTTTGGATTTAAAGAAAATTTATGAGAATTCCTTCAATAATTCACCTTTAAAAATCTTGGTACACATCATTTTGCTCAAGAACTCATTTCATGTATATTGTTCAACGATATATGTCCTCAATTGATGAAAGAATTTCAAACATTTTGCAGAGAAATATCTAAAGATGTAATAATCATTGTTTGGAAGTTATCACATTTCCAAAACATCTGTAGTTCTTAAAAACTAATTAGCCAACACTGGTAATCTTTCATAGAGTTCAAACAAGAAAAAAGTTTAACAGGAAAATTAAAAGTTGCACAATATTATCACTTAACTAATTGGTGTTGCGTTCGCTTTTAACAATTAAGCAGTGTTTAAACAATTTTATACAAGCATATTAACATGTAATACAGCAATAACAATGGACCCCCCCCCTCATGGAAACAAAAATTGATTCCTCAGTTTTTGAAAAAATTCTTTTAGTGAAAAGAATGTACACTAAGATATCACTTTTCTTCTAACACCACAAACAAAATGCCCGAACACTACCACACACGAAAATAAAATAGCTAATTATGATGCACTTAAATAATTTATTAATTTAATTAATAGCTAAAACTTAAATTGTTTTGTGAGTACACACTAATTATTAAATGCATTGTCCAAGACATTACTCAGTCAGTTGTATGCAATTACAGGAGAATACTAAGGCTTTTACAATTTAAGTTTGGCAACTCTTTCCCTATAGAAAAATTCTGGTAACTTGTTTTCTGATTGAATATTCTAAACTTCATATCACTAGTTTAGCATATTACCATCGGAATAATTGCAAAATTGTTACTTATCCCCCTTTTTACAGAAGCTAATGCACCCATTGATTTTGCCTTTTAACAGTTGTCTGTATTAAATTTCATATACTATTTCTAAAACCGTTTTAAATTTTTAGATTGACTCATTGCTCCCTTCAAAATATAAAAAAAAAATTGGATTTCTTGCTGAAAATTTCTGACAACCAACCAGATATTCCTTTCTTTTCACCAATCAATTCAACAAAAACTTATTTCCTATAAGAATTTTTGATTTCACACACACATACGTCATTTAATTTACACATTGCACTTTAATTCTAAATAAAATGCAGCTTCAAATGCAATAAATCTTTATCAGCAAAATATTCATTGGCATCTAAAAAGTAAAGAACAGGGATAGTGCCCGAGAGGATTAATGCTCCTTTCAATATCCTCAACAACTAAACTGTCTAACTTACCCCATATGCATGTGTTGTATTTGCATTTAAAAATAATTGTATAAAATGACTCTTTCTAGAAATTTTAACATAAAGGTTATAAACATTGAAATAATGTACAAAGGCTCTAAGTGAAAGGTCATATATTAAAAATTAAACCAAAAAAATCTCAGAATGTGGGGTTTTTCTCCAAGACAAGTTGTTGGAAGATCAAGACCTGGTTTGTGACATTATGCAGAAAAGTCAAATGGACTTATTTTAGGCTTTCCTGCTCCAAGTGGATTTGAAACAACAAATCTCAGATAAAAGCAAACAATATTAATTATTTTGACACATTAACCAAACATTCCTGAAAAGCAGTCCTTTTTTTAAAAAAAATTTAAGGCATGAAATAAGTTAAGATCAAATCATTCACAAATATTTTCAATTACTAAATACAGCAATAAAAAATGTGAAAAAAATTAAAGTTCATTTTTCTGTCTTATTTCTGGAAGAACTTGGATTTAAGAGTAATTAGCCAAACATCGCCCCAAACAGCCGTTTTCCTAGATTTTAATACATGTTTTACAAAAAAAACCCAACTCCACAAAGAATAAAATAGCCAGAGGCATCAAAGCTATATGCAATGGAAATTTTTATTAACAGATGGGAAAGAAATTGAAAACTTAACTCGTTAATTGTGTAATAAAAGTTTGCATGAAATCCCTCAATAGTTATATTTTGAAGAAAAAAACAGTACAGATTTTCACTACCAAATGCAAAACATGTACTAAATCCAGCACATTACGAAAAAAGGCTCAATTTTCATGAAAATTTACAACTTTATTATTTATAATATACTGTTCAAAATATTCTGCAAAGAATTCATTTTAACGTATAAATGGATAGCTCATTTAGCATTACATGTTAGAATTATGTTTTACTGAACATTCACCCTTTGTGAATTGTTTTACTGAACAGTATAAAAAACAAAGGAGGCTGCATGGGTTAATGGCTGCAATATTTTACTTTACGAAATAAAACCCCAATGGAACCAGATCAACAATATGTTAGAGGTGAAAAAATACAAAACAAATTTGTACAAATAAAATTAATCAACTGATAAAAATGAATAACATAAAATATGCTAATCTCTAGAACAGGTCAAGCCAGAGTATGTTAATGCCATGGCACTTTATATCCAAAAAATGTTTTAAATTCCGAAGCAATTCTTAATATTAAGCAAAGACAGCCCCTTAAATAAACCTTTCATATACCACATGAATATAGTGTTTGTCAATAAATTCAAAATAAAACTTTGGTATTTGTGTTTTTCAACAGTGCATTTATCAGTTAACATTGGTCCAATCAAAGTAATCTTAAACTGATATCTCAGATGGTGAAGAAACATTTAATAAAATATAGGAGTTAATGTTTTGTTTAGATTACACATATCTTCTTTGCTAACATGCATACTTCAATGATCCAAAGAACTTATTGATAATGGGCCTAGGGAAGATTAGATATCCCTTGCTTAGACATACCCAGCAAATAATGTGCATCAGATCCTTTACATTATTAGTCTTTAAAAGCACCAAGATTCGAACCCACAACATAGGCTACTAATTTTAATTTAGTACACAGGGGAAAGTTCAATCTGACAGAACAAACTGAATGTAACCCATTGCAACAGTCAATGAAGTAACCCCGAAAATTAAGTTTTAACTTACACTGAAAATGACAAAATTTATGCATTGCGACACATGAACAAAATCTCCACATCACTCGAGAAAAATGTAGTACTGAGAAAGTTAACATTGATTTAATTTATTAAAACAAATTGCTACCTTTTTTAAAGCATTGACAAACAAAAACAGATGTTACCCAAATTAAATATTTTCTTTTGAGTAGGCCCAAAAGAAAAATATACAACCAGTTTACAAGGACTGCCAAGACATTAATGGAATGTAACACCAGCATGGCATTTGATGTGCAAGATGTAAATTTATACATAGTAATATCAATATTACCCCAGAGGTTGAACTATCTTCAGATGTTTCAGTTTTCAACTTAATCCCTTGGATGACAAAAAATAAATGCCTTTCAGTTTCAAAAATTATGTCCCCCCCCCCCACAAACAACAACCGAGGTTAAATGAACATGAAAACAGTTAGCTAAGCTGTCAATGAGTTAAAAAAAATCAAAATGTCTTTACAGTACAAAACCCCTAGATATTCGGTCAATATTGCACCATTAGAAATAACACCATCTACCCTTATCCATAGCACAGTGTGGGAGAAAAAGTGACGCATTGGACAAGAGAGAATAGAGGTTCACAAGTACAATGTTCTTTGTTTGGCAACAGTAGTATAATAAAGTTCATTTATACTATTGGAGAATTTAAATAAGGTAACAAATTCACATGCTTGCTGTGCATGTATATTCAGTTGGAATAGAACAAGAATCTAAATGAATTAAGACCTCAAAAGATGTTGACCTTTCTCTTTCACTCGCAAGTATATAGATTTCAGTTAAACATGCCTATTATATCAATATTTTAAATTGAGTGTTGGTAATTAACAGAAACATTTTAGTTACTTTTAAAATTTAGAAGTTAATTTTTAGTAATATAATTTAACAAACTTCATTCAAAATATTAAAATTTGATGCATTAAAAGAATCTGATCATAAACACTTTTAAATACCATTAAGTGTCTTATTAATATGGAAAATATTTTTCATAAGATCGCAGATTTTATGTATAAGTAATGTTAATTTATAGATTATATAAACTCAAAATTTCTACCATAATTCTATATTCTGGCATAAAAACATTTGATTAAGATTAAAAAAAACCCCAAAACTGAGGAATTTTATATATATCTTCATTTTTTTAAATCTAAAATTACAATTGACTTAAATCATTTTATGACTATTTCAAAACTTATGTTACATAATAAGAAAGTTCAGACAATTGTTTGGAACCTATCAAATTTATTAAGTAAAACAAAGCTTAAATACAATGTAAACAGCTATCAAATTTTTCTAAAGAGGATAAATTTAACTTGCAAGTAAGAATAAAAATTTCATTTCATGCTTTATTTTACCTCTTAGAAACTGCACACATTGTAATTTTAAAGCAGATATTTTTTTTAAAAAAAAAAAATTCGTTAGCTTTAAAGGGAATGAAAATATTGAACAAGTCAAATACATGAAAAAATTGATTAAAATGACAGTTATTGAATAGCATGGGAGGGTAAAAAAAAAGTAGAACTTGTGCATTACTTCATGCAGCTGAATAAATAGTGGATTGACATAAAACCGGGCACAGTGTAGAAAGTTTACTTTAAAAAACAAGGGCAATTAGATCAATATGCATACTACAGACTAGAAAAAAGTCTGAATAAAACAGGCAAGTTATAAAATTTTTACTGCTTAGAAATTGAAACAAAATATAAAAGCTTAACATGTAGTTATTTAAACAATTCCCAGAGAAGTATAGCAATGAATTGTTAACAATGTGGAAGTACATTGATATTTCACGTTGAAAATTACCTTTAAGTTAACAGAGTGATATATAACAAATTGCATAGATTTTTAGAGAAATAACAAGCAAAAAAAAGCATTATAACTTTTTTAATTATACTTTTTTTTAACTGCTGAAAATTTCACATTTGGCTTGGTATGCAATACAGAAAAGTATAAATGAAGCTTTCAGCAACATTTTCTAGCAGATCATGTTATTTTAACAGACTGAAATTTTAGAAGTAGACAATTTGTTCTACACAGCATTTTATATTAAAAAAGATGCAAGCACAAGACATGGGATGTGACATTGCTTAAAAATGTTTGAACTAATTTTGACAGTACCACTAAGGTCAATAGTAGTCTTTGTTATTGATTAATCAAACTAATAAAATCTTAACGATATAACTAATACTGACCACATGGATATACAAAATGCCAAATGATACATTTTATAAATTATGAAATTAAAAATACCAAAAGTTTAATTTTGGGCCAAACCAGAATTTAGATTTAAAGAACAGAGGATATTTTGTCACAGTCAAATAACTTAGCTACCACCACATTTTAACAGGATTACTGACAAAGGTAAACAGAAATTATATATTTGGCCATAAATTAAACCTAGATCAAACTATTGTATAGCAAATACATGAAACTTTCTGCTCTGTACGGATATTCCCGATTGTGAGTTTCATCCAGACTGCACAAGTTCTGCTCAGATGAGATTGGTTTCCAACAGATTGAGCATTAACTTGTAAGGTCTGGTTTGGAAACAAAGAAAAAAAACCACCAGCTTTTTGTGGCTTAGTTCTGGCATGCCCAGTACACTGCAGCAAATGATGAGTGTCTTAAAAAAGACACTATAGGCTTTTCCAAATTCAAAGAATTTCAGTTGAAGGCATCACTGTTGAGTTTTTAAATGTAAACTAATGATCTTCAAACAGTTTTGGGCTATGCTCAGATGGTGGTGCAATCAATAACAATTAAAGGCTTTTTTTGTTTGAGGCTGGGGACGTGTTCAAAATAGGTAGTGCTGCACGACTATCAGTTGTCACCAGCTTCAGGTTGTTCTTCACCATCCCCTTGAGTATCTGACGTCCACAGCTGAAAGAAATTAAGTACTTCTGTAGAATATTCAGTTTTAAAAGTTGCTTCATTTACATAAAACTATTACATATAAACATTTCATTTAAAATAATTGCTATACAAATTGTACTTTAACTTGGAAAGATTATCCATTAATAACAGTGAGGAAAGTATACATAAGCCCAATGACAAAAATCAGCAAAACACATAACTCATCCTTATTTACTTATAATCAATACAAGATAATTTAATTTACTGTAATGCAAAAGTTTAATTTATATTATATACTCAATACTTTGTCCAATTAAGAATATATACTGTTTTGCCTTGTATGTAACACAGAAAAAAATTCAACTGTTACAATTCACTAATCAATTAAAAATGATCAGCTTTGAACACTTTATTATAATTGGTCATTCATATTTTCTCAACTTAATACACTTGAAATATTCAATGAGAAATGGAATTTTACAGTTAAAAGAATTGTGCACATAATATTAACATTTAAATTTTTTAACAGATAAAGATGCATTTGAAAGAATAAATTACTTACTGTTAAATTGTCCCTTAGGAGTTGCATGATAAGTGTACTGTCTTTATAAGAGTCTTCATTAAGTGTGTCTAATTCTGCTATTGCATCATCGAATGCCTGGAAAAAAAAAAAGGTTTATATTTAGTTAAAAACAATTTAAGAGTTTCAAAGATTTTTCATGGAAGGGGGAGGGGGAAATCAAACTAAAAGATATCACATTGTTTTGGATGCCCTCTATTAAATAATTTTAAATTCTCCAAAAATTTATCAAAAAGATTAAAAAACTAAAAGTAAAAAAATTGACATTACTCTAATAATTTCAATGCTCTCTGAATATACAATACTAATATGAAAAGTGTCAAACTAGCTTAATTTTTTAAAATTCTTCACATAGCATTTCATTTTTATAAAGGTCCTTGCTAGTCAGAATAAACAGATATTTGAAATAAATCAAACAATTTTAAAAATGCTTTATAATATTTGGTACTACCAAAACAAACTCCAAAAGAATTACATTTTGTATAGTGAATATATACTACTCAAAATATCATAGACCAGGGATGGCCAACCTTTTTAAAAAGGGAAATGGATGGGAAAAAAATTGCACATGCTACTTCCAACAAACAAAATATGAAATAGTTTGAAAATTCTACTTATAGGATTTATATGTAAATAGCACAGGTTTTTAATGCACATCTATATGCAGTCTAAATTTAAAAATATAAACAAGACAAAAGTACAAAATTCGGTTTTATTGATAACCTTTACATTTTTAATCGGTAGGTTAGGTATAAAATAAAAATTAGTAACTTGAATAATTTAATTCTACATAATTAAATGCTCAACTTTAATGTGTGGCTTTTGAATATCTATTTTTTTTAAATGAGTCATCTATGTTAGGATTGACTGTTTGAAGATGCTTAGAAAATTAGGTTATTTTTGGGCGCATATCAGGTAGTTTTGAGTTAAATTCATTTTATTCTGTTCAAAACTTTTTTTTTTACAAGCTTAATATAAAACAAGGTTTTTGTTCAAGGCCATTTCAATAAATTTGTAAAAAATTATGGTCTATTTAAATTTTACAGCAAGTCTTGGGGCACTACTGTTGCAACTCCACATGCTGCAGGTTGGCCACCTGTCATACACTACATTAAGTTTGTACTTCATCAGCTAAGTTATAAAATAAATGTACTTTAGAACCTTTTCCAAAATTGAAAGATTTCTTTTCACTATATATCCCATATATCTAAACATTAAGACTCTAGCAATTTTAATTACTCTTGAATAACTTCAATTTTTAAAAAATATTCATGAAATACCTAAAAAATACTAAAAATCAAATAAAATTTTAGAAGCATTCAAAAAAGTATTTGATCCCATTACATCAAACTTGAAACAAAATTAAAAAGTTTTGGAACATTTTAATTCCAGGATTTGGTATACTACTGTTCTTAAAATTACAACATGCATGAATTTATTACATCACAATAAAGTGCAACACATAAAACAAGAAACCAAAATTTATATACTTACATTCAAATTAAGTTTAAGTTCAGATACTTTATCAATAAATTTTTGCATTTAAAAAAAAGGGTTGAGGTTAATTTCAGTAATCTTAACGAAGCATTCAACATGCATTTACTTGGATGCTGTTAATTTGCAACATGTAGTTAGTTTTATCACGACTTAAACGATTACCTGTTTGGCAAGGTGACAAGCACGGTCAGGTGCATTCAGTATTTCAAAATAAAATACTGAAAAGTTCAGAGCCAATCCCAAACGAATGGGATGAGTTGGCTGCATTTTATTTTTACTGATATCAAATGCTTCTTGGTAAGATTTCTGAGATTCATCAACAACACCTAAAAAATAAAGACCATGATTAATATCATACCTGTTTAGCTAGTTGACAAGCCTTATCTGGAGAGTTCAATATTTCAAAATAAAATACTGAGAAATTCAAGGCAAGCCCCAAACGTATAGGATGAGTGGGTTGCATTTTACTTTTACTGATGTCAAATGCTTCTTGGTATGCCTTTTGGGATTCTTCAACAACACCTGATTACAAAATAACAGGGCACTTAAAACTTCAGGAACTATTAGATTTAATCGTGTTTCATAGAAATTAAAAACATCTACTTTAGGAAAAATTACATGTTGGTTTTTAGTAAAAAAAACCAATAATTTCTACTTGGAAAGATTTGTTACAAAAAGTATACATAAATTTTAAATTACAATAAGACAAACTTTTATGTACCTGTTAAAAATTATAATTTAAATTACCATATTTTTTCTAAAAATAAACATTGAGACAGTGACAGTTCTCGGTACTGCTGCATTTCATGTTAATTTTTAAAACTTATAATCCATCACATAAATGCTAAGAACTAAATTACAGAAGATAAACTACACAGAATTTGCTCATAGTTCACATTCCAACAAAATTTCCTTTTGTATATATAAACACAAGTTATCTTTAAAATATGCAACACTACTTACTATTTTTTTGATCGCCAGTAGCAACTTCTGCTAAGTACCTGTAGTAATCACCTTTCATTTTCAGGTAAAAAACTTTGCTTTCAGCATTGCTTGCTTTGGGGATAAGGAAATTATCTAACAAGCCCTAAGAAAAGTTATAAATAAGTCAATTCATAGTAAAAATACACTAGTAATACCAACAGAATAAATATTTCACAAAATGATTACTTCCCTGAAATCAAATCTTTATTATGAATAACTTTACTTATCATAACTCGATTTCAAAGTTTATATAACTTTGAAACTAAAAACTTGGTATATATTAACATGTCAAAACAAGAAATTTTTGGACAAATTCTTAATAAAAAAATCCAAATATCTGCTTAGGTACCAAATTCAAAACTTAGGGAAAAAAGGGCAAATATTCAATTAATATCATTCCACAGATAAAAATCAGTCACATCAACACAATCCCAAGTTCCGATGGTAAAAATATTTTGAAACCTAAAAATTAGATTTTTAAACATCTTTCACGTATAACATTTAACTATATAAAGAATCTTCCTTTGAAAATGCATATTTGGATTAGAAGCATTAAAATATGTATACAAATATTTAATGCTATACAAGATTAGATTATTTTCAGTACTATCATTTTATATGGATAGCATAATTTTCTTTTCTTTTTTATCTGGCAGGAATTTTAAAGTGTGACCAGTACTTTCACTAAAAACATTTTAATCCTAAACATGGAAAAATTCACATTTATGCATTTCTTGTACAAGAAAAGAATTTTAAGACATCACATTGAAAGAACTCCCCTCCCCACTTAGAAGAACTGCACACTTGACTATTCAATAAAATATAAGAATTGCTCCAACTAACATGATTTCTAATGTCAGTTTTTTAACCTATAAACAATTAAATGCAATTTGTTAGAAGGAATAAATGTAACCATCCTTAATACTCTTAAATTAACAAAATTATACTAAAATGAAGTATGAAAGTAGATATACATATTGTCTTCAAAACTTTAAACAAGCGATATAAAATTGAATAGTTGATAAAAATTTCTACTTATGTAAGCTATTAATGCAGTTATGTGCAATTCATTAACAAGATGATCCGATTATTCAAGATCAAGACATTAATTAATGAACAAACTTCATATTGAACAAATAAAAAATTAGAAATAACTGGTTTTTACATTATTGTAACAGTGTTAAACGCACTCACTATACATTTCTAAAATTTCATACACTAGATGCAACCAAAGATTATTCACACTTGTTGACACCCAACACTGACGTCAATGAATTGCTTAGCTTCGAATTAATTCGGACATATACCAAGTAACATAATATTAAAAGCAAGATTTAGTATTATTTTCAACCAACATACCGAACTAAATTACCTGGTTCTTACTAATTCAAAAGTGAATTAAAAATTTTAAAACTCAATATTTAATTTCAATCATGTGTAGAATAACATAACTGCACATTTACATAACAAATTAAATTATTAATTTTAACAATATCAATAAACTATTAAAAATTCTCAATTTTTCTAATGAAGGAAAATTTAAGAACTTGTACAATGACTTCATTTCATTCAACATAACTGACCACAAGATATATACTCTTTTGAAACTTATACTTTTAAACTGAATTACTAACGATATCAATGTTACATAAGGAATAATAAAAAATTCAGAAAGTTACTCACTAGTACGTCATAGCAAATTTCTCTCAGTTCTGTTTCTACTTTTTCACGGTATTCCTTGGCCATTTGTTGCTTCTTTTCACTGCCTTCTGTTTTCTGCTCTATACTGGAGATAACCCTCCATGAGCTTCTTCGGGCACCAACGACATTTTTGTATGCTACAGACAAAAGATTTCGTTCTTCATTACTGAGCTCCACTCCCGTTTCCGTCACTCGTTTCATCGCCGAAGCCATATCATCATAACGTTCAGCTTGTTCAGCCAATTTAGCCCTTTGCACCAATTCGTCTTTATCCATTTTGAATGTAATATTAATTAAACACTGAAAAAAGACACAAAAATGAGACTTAACAGCAGGATTTCAGATACAAAAATGAAACCGACCGGTAAGCGACAAGAAGCAGTAACACAAAGATGGCGGAAATGGAACACGAGAAAGGTTGTGACACGACCTTCGCGCAGTTTTATATATATGGTATGGAACGTACAAAATGCATTCAGATTTTAATAAAATAAAAACTAAGAGAAAAAAATATTAAACATTTATAAACTCAATACTTTGCTGAAAAAGTATTTACCAGCTAATGAAGAATCCCTGCAATGTCAAGTTAAAGCCGGTCGATGCTTTCTCTTTATACGGGGAAACACATGTAAGTGAAAGGACCGTGACGTCAGCCGTTGCTCGGCAACAAAAGCACGCTCGAAATTTCTGTGGGCTAAATGGAAGAGCTGCATTTTGAATTTCTGTTAAAAATTTTAGATCTAGAAGTGGAGGGTAACAATATCTATTGGAGCTATTACGTTCTCTTTTCAGATATATTTAGTTGAAGAATATCCGCTGTTTTTTCTGTAAAATTAAGAATTGCGTGTAATTTATTGAAAAAAAAAACACAAAATCGTCTACTTTTATTTTTAAAAAATACAATATTTTACATAACTGGAAAAATTAATTTTATTGCAGTATTTGTATTTCAAAACATTAAAAAAAGAAATTTCGCCTTTGATGTTTGATATCTTATGTGGAAAAATACCTTGAGTTAACGCAGAATTAATCCTTTTTTTTGTAAATGTATAATTATTTGTAAAAAAAGTTTTAAATTATTAATTTTTTTTAAAGTTAATTTTTTTGAAGGAAAAATTACACAAAATAATTTTTTACATACATGTTGAAAAATTAACAATTTTTAATAAATTT
Source organism: Trichonephila clavata (assembly GCA_019973975.1). NCBI lineage: Eukaryota > Metazoa > Arthropoda > Arachnida > Araneae > Nephilidae > Trichonephila > Trichonephila clavata. The sequence continues at coordinate 77,099 of BMAO01036169.1, forward strand.
TCAAAATGATTTTATTAAAAAAAATTGTTTTAAATACATATACTTTTATGATATTTACCCTTTTTAGATTTCGTTCTAAAAAAAGAATTCCGATCTGTTACAAGTCTTATAATTTTTAATTTTTTCTTGTAGATCCATTTTCCACTAATATAATAATCATAGAAGACTGTGTAATAGAATTATTACTTTTAAATAAATAATTTTTTGTAACGTATTTTTAACAACATAAAAAAACACACTTCTTTCTTTTATTGTACATGTATTTTTTTTTTTTTTTTTTTTTTTTTTGCCATCCTTCGGTAGTGTTTCCATTATTTGAAACGTAAAGCAAACTTTGACAGTAAAATCATAAATTTACGTATTTGATGCCTTTAATTTCCTTTCAGAGGCTTTATGTGTCTAAATTCTTTCGATGACTGAGTTCATATTTTAACTTTGTCAAATAAAAGTTTAATTTTATTTTATCTGGCTCATATAAAATTTCCTACTTTGCAGAGTTGAAAAATAATTAATTGAATTATATTCTACTACCTTTGAGTGCAAATAAAATTCATACAAAAGAATCTGGATACATTTAACCAAAAGTTTTTGAAAAAATATTCATCATACATCACTGGAAATCAACTCAGACATTTACATTCTGAAGACGAATGCTTAGAAATAATAAAAAAATTTTTTTTTTTAAATTTGTAATCCTTTTATGCACTTTTGAACTGTGCCGATTTAAGCTCGTTTCGGGCCCTGGGCGCAAAAGATCTGCAGCCCCCCTTGGAACTGGATGATCGAAATCTATAAACAGAAAATCTGGTTAAGTTCAGCTTATCCGGGCCCTGGCGGCCCACCCCAAACACCCAATGGATAAGCCAGCACTGCTTTTGTAATTAGAATATGAAAACTGAATTGATATCTGAGCAATCAGTACTTCAGACTATCCAATTATCCGTTAAATTCATTTTTTTATTTCTTATTTTATTTCTTAAATAATCTAATTCTATATTAAATTGTTGGAGAAGAACATAAATTGTTATTTTTAGTAGAAGAACGTAAAAACATAAAAGAAAAACTATTTTTGATAGTACTTAGTTTAATTAATTAATTGTTTTATTTTGTCTTAACTATTTAACCTAAGTTTGTATATTTATTTTTAAATATTCAACTAAGTAGGTAGCTGTATCTATGTAAATACTCTGCAACTTAACTTTAACTTAAACAATATGTGTTCTGCAAAACTTAAGTAATAGGTGTTTCTTTTTTGCCGTAACTCTACCAGAAATCATCTGAGAGACATGAAATTCAGAAATGAGAGATAGCATTTTGTACTTAAACGATGGCGAAAGCATAGTTGCGCAAAAATGAATACAATGCGTATAGTGCAGAATAAAACAAAACAAAAAAAGACTTTTTTGTACTCATAGTATCGTTACACATGGTTGTTTGTCCAAAAGGAAGAACAACAAGCAGATGTTCCTTAGTATGGGATATGCCCTCTCTCCTTACTGCAATGGTTGCTTCTTACCGTCTCTCCATACTCAGCATCAGATTATCCAACAGTTCTTGCGGTTAAAGTTCCCATTCCTCAATCAACATTTGTTTCAATTGTCGGCTGTGCCTTGGAGGATGTAATCCTGCTACAAGGCGTCTCCCAAAAGCATCCCACTCATGTTCTACATTAAATCAGGGGAGAACGCTGGCTAATCCATTCGAGTGTGATACCTTTACTTTCCAGTAGCTGCTGAACATCAAAAGTTCGGTGTGTGAGCGTGCATTATCATTCATAAAAACGAAGTCTGGTCCAATAGCATCTCGGAACAGACGCACATAGAGAAGGATCCTTTTCTTACAATAGCGATCTCTGGTTACAGAATCTCAGTCGAAATAATGCCTTCCCTCCCAGACGACAACACCAGGACTACCATAACGGTCTCTTTCCATGATGTTACTGTGATGAAACCATGTCCCGACCTCTCTCAAGCTCAACTTGCATTGAGATTCACTTGTGGCACTGGAATGGCTCTCATCTGTAAAGAGGACACGACTCAATTAATGAGATGTCAAGTTCTTGTGCTCCTTACACCTCTCTAAACGGTGCCGTCGATGGACAAGTTTCAAAGGGACGCAGCACTCAGGGTGAGTGAGTGAGTGAATATTAACGTCCCACTGTTCAACTACACTAGGGCTTTTGGGGACGGTCCGCGTAATTTTGAACCATGGTCAAGTGACGCGGACGACACCTGAACTGGCACCCCCTTCTCCTAACTACCACACCACACCAACGGGAGGACGTTTGAGCTCCCGACAGATTTAACGTGCATCGCTCCCCTACACGGTGGGTCTTCAGTGGTACTGGGATCGATCGAACTCATGGCGCGCTAGCCACGATCCGATGCCTAGACCACTTGGCTACCACGGCCACCGCAGCGCTCAGGACAAGCGGGTGAAAAGGCTACCTTTGTGAAGGCGTCTGGCTAGAGTAAACAACAACACTTGTGGCCCTGAATGCAGCTTGGTGACTGGTATCAAGCTCTTTTCGCCTACAGGACGATATATCGGTCATCCAGTGCAGCTGTTTTACTAGGGCAGCCACCACCAACCTTTTTAACAGTTGTACCTATGGTTTAGAAAGCTCTCCTAGTCCACGAAATGACATTTTTGTTGATTCTGAACTCTTCCGTTACACTGGTCAAACTACGCCCCTCTTCCAGCTTTCCGATCATTCTGCCACGTGTGAAGTCGTCCGGGAGATTTTTCTAGCCATATTTTACGAAAGAACTTGCACTTGCAGCGAATGTCTTTAATTGCGCCTCCGTTCTTCCTTTCTTTGTAGCCCGGAGCTTTTTGCGCGTTTTGTGTACACTCACGTTGCCTATGACGTTTTAATACCGACCAGTGCCGATTTAAGCTCATTTTGGGCCCTGGACGCAGATCTACGGGCCCCCTTTGCATTGGCGAATCAAAATTTATTACCACAAGACCTCGTCAAGTCCAGCTTATCCAGGTCCTGGGCCCCTGGGCTCCCACCCCAAGCGCCCAATGGATAAACCGACACTGATCCTAACATTTGCACACGCGTCACTTTTCTACTTAATTCCGTGTTCATTGTACTGATCGCAATAACCCCTTTTCTGCCATTTCATGACTATCTACTTAAAATTTACATTATTGTTTAAGTTTTACACACTATTGTATACTGATATCTTCCTCAGAAAAATTGACTCTTAAACAGCGTGATCCGGGCATCTGTTAAGGTTTTAGAAGTGAATTAATGGCAACTGATGGGGATTGATGACTTCTTAACGGAGATGGTGATCTTTGGATTTTTTTCAAAAAAATGTTGTCCATGTGTTATTTGTTTTAACACAACGACAATTCATTTCATGTTTGCGACAAAACCTGTATTTCGGCCTTGCATAAGCTAAAACTAAATTCGTTATATCACGATATCCATTTTCAGTTGATCACATCTCATGTTGACCTTTAAGGCAATGAAATGGTAGACAAACTTTTTAAAGAAAGTTATAATTTTACACAATTTTCTCCTCCCCTGATCTTACCAATCTAGATTTATACTCGCTGAAAAAACCCCACAAAACATAGTGGAGGGGAATGTGCCTCCCACGTCATGTCAGTGGTCCTTGTTGTCAGTGGGCACAAAGAGCTTAGCCATCTGTACTAAGTGTCAGGTTCATCAGGCTTCGGAAGAGCATACCTTGGATTGTATGCGGGCTCTATAAAAAAATATCTATTCAGACCCACTTCAGTGCATTGCCAAACGAGATTAAGAATCTTTAACATTCCTTTTATTGACCAGAGTGGGGATTTCGCCAATAATATGAGAATTGAATGTGCAGTTGCTAGCTATTTGCGAGTCTTATAGCTTTGAATTTTTAATTCTTTCATTATTTGTATAAGAGTTTTACACGTGTTTAATTTCACTATGAACAGTTTCTTTCTGGTCCTGCTCCTTTTGAGTAAAAGAGTGTCTATATGTACATTGAGCCAAAAATTCGAAAAGGAAGATTTTAACTACATATTTCAGTGCAAAAGAATTCGCAGAATAGATGTGGACATACGAGGTGTGACACAAAAGAAAACGAGAAAAAGTGTGTAGCTTCAAAAAAAAGAGTGGAGTTGGCAACAACTGTTTGGTTGACGTCCTCTTACTCACCTCCTCTATCCATGTAGCCAGTTTCAATGAAACCAATTCGGCCAGTTGGGAGTACTGCGTCTCCCAACTGGCAGGAAGGAGTAGTGTGGAAGATGAAGAAAATGCTGGGCGTCCAAGGTGAGTGACTGCAGACTAAAACATTGTCAAAGTTTGTCATGTGATCTGGGGTCACCGAAGGTTAAGTGTTCGTGCAGTGATGGAGTTAGTTAACTTGGATAGGGAAGCTGTGCGTCGCATTTTAACTGACGAATTACACATGAGGAAGATTTGTGGGAGGGTTGTTCCAAAAGTTCTGTCTGATGGCACGTGTGTCAGAATCAAAATTCAAAGTAATGTTAATTGTCAGCTTCGACATTAACGGAATTTCAATGATTGAGTGAATTCTCAGTGGTCAGATTGTTAATCAACATTACTACATTGAAGTACTAAAAAGACACCATGAAAAAATTTGGAAAAAAGGCCACAGTTACGGAGTAAGGGATGGCTGTTGCACCAGGACACTGCACCTGCTCACATAGCCCTATCTGTCAAGCAGTTTTTGACCAGCGAAAACATTACTGGGATGGGGCATCCTCCTTATTTACCTAATTTGACTCCATAGGACTTTTTTATTTTATTTTCTGCAACTTTTTTCCTATTTAAATCTTGCTTAAATGAAACTCATTTTACCTCAGTTGAAAAGGACCAGGAAAACCAGATAATCTGTTGAAGGGATTTTCAAAAACCTCTTTCCAGAACTGTTACCAGCAATGGCAGCACTGCAGAAGTTTTCGGAATGATGAAGGGGACTACTTTGAAGGTGATAATGTCACACAGAACTGATTCCGTAAGTATAGTAATTTATTGGACCAGTCTCGTTTCTTTTGTGTCACATATCGTATAAAGACAAAATTTCTTATTTAAATAAAAAAATTATGATGAAAAATTTATTTTTTTTACAAAATGTCAACATTGTATCAATATCAAAGTAGTGTTTCAAATGAAGTATTATTTTTCGATTAACTATTACTTGATGATTTTGTTTTCATTGCTTTGAATGATTACTTTTAAAAGGATAACCAGTGGAGATCTCGATCATTTGAAAATTGGAAACGCATAACTAGGGTTAGCGGCGTACGCAAACTTCTTTTATGGTGGTGGGGGAGGAGAGTTAATGATTTAAAAGCGATTAGAAAAAATCTTCACGCTAAAAACTGAAGATCTGTTAGTCCGGGGGGAGGGAGTGTTGAACCTCCAAACCTCACAATGGTCAACCACAAGGTACATTAACCCTGGACGAGGTCTGGAAAAGGCGGATCAAATGAAATATCGTCATCTACGAGCTACCATAGCACGCGTCCACGACCTCATTATTTAAAAGCAAATCTTCATTTTAGTTGTAATAAATAGACAGGTCAAGTTTGAAAGTCAACATGAATAATGTTTTTTTAAAGCTAGCTTTTGAAACAATTAAATTCAAGAAATTTAAGTCTTATTGTTGATTATTAAGTTGATATTTTTACATTTATTTAATGCATATTATAATCATACTGGCCAAATGACTTGTTACTTCATCTAATATTTGATTCTTCTGCCTTTTGTTTTGTACTTTGTACAGAGCATTAACTCGTCGTGGTACTGATGTAATAAGTTTCTGACATGTCTCTACAGTGATTTCAGACCATGCCTTATAAAGTGGTATTTCTTGTTCTTTGACATTTATTAGAAGGTTATTCGACTCTCTTAAATGCCTCTCCAGTTCATTTAACAGATTTTCGATTACACTAATATCAGGACTTTTTGATGGCTATTTCAGATGATGAAATACACCATGGTTTATGGTTAGACCAGATCTGCACAATTTTTGGCGTCTTGGGGAGTAGGATTATCGCCCTTATATATTCCGTCACCATCTGGAAATGAATCTTCTATTAAAGGTTTAAGAACATTTTTTAGATGAGATAAGTACTCATTTCCAGTTCTGTTACCCTTTATAGTGATAAGGAGACCGACCGCATTCCAACCAAATGCTCCCCAGATCATTAATCCTTTACCTCCACCTTTCACGACTGGTTTTGTGAAATCTAGATGAAGAGCTTCATGTTGTTCCCGACGAATTCTTTGTCTACCATCATTTGTAAAAAGTGTGAAACGGCTGCTCTCATCGGTCCATGCAACTTTTTTTCCACATTTCCTCGTCTCAGATTTTCCGTTCTTTAGCCCAAGCATATAGCTATATCCTCGATTCAAAGATTACAAATAGGATTTTCGTGTTGGTCATCGACTTTTAAGCCCAAGAAATTTAAGTTTTCTTCGTATTCTATGAGATTCTATGAGAGATCTTTGTTTCCGAGTTTAAATATAACTCCTTTGTAATTTGTAGAGTTGTCAATCGTCTGCTTTCCCTATTTTTCTTCACAATCTGCTTCAATTTACTCTCATCACGTTTTGTCATTTTCTTGGGTCTATGTCCACAACATGATAAAGCTTTTGAGTTGCCTTTAGTTTTTAATTAATATGCTTTATATATCCTTATTACGCTTCTGTTTGATATCCGAAGTTGTTTTTTGAAATTTCAGATGCTTTCATTTCATTTTGTTACATAGAAACGATCTGCCTTCTTTTAAACTCAATAATAGCTTTTGATGATGTCATCGTAAAACAAAAACAATTATTTTTATAAAATTAAAATAATCTTAACTTTAAATAATAGAATAGATTAAACAAGTATTTTTTCTAAGATATTAATGAATTTTTCCATAGTTACAATTTAAGGAAGAATAAAAATGAAAATAAGTGGAAGATGACAAGTCAATTGGACACTTTGTTTACTGAATACTCTTAATTATATAATAATTTATAAATTAAATATGAATTTTTTAAATAATTCAATTCTTAATCATATTTTATACATTGAATAACTTACAAATTTTCACAAAATTTGGAACTAAAAAAAATGTTTTCCCTATTTATAAGGCATGATTGGTATCATTTTGATAAGATTAAGTTATGTATACTGGACAATTTGAACGGGTATAGAAACCTCACATGGTGTAACCCCTATTGCAGCTCATATAGGTTTCTGGTAAAAGATTTAGAGCTGCAATTACTTTGCCGAGGTAATCTCAAAGGAACTCTATCAGATTTATATCAGACGAGGGAGATGGCCACCATATTCTGTATACAAGCAAAGCTTGATGTGACTGAGCACTATCTTCGATCAAAATAAAATTATCAACAATAGCAGCAGCATAAGATTCAGCAAGATAAAGGCATTCATCTTGATGTATTTTGATCATTAAAGCTGCCTCCACTGAACACAAGCCATTCTGTACGAGCTTCTAAAGATATCCTGCCGGATACTATGATTCGTCTTCTTAAGTGTGTCTGTCAGCAAATGTTTTATTCAAGGTGACTGATTCCTTACTTCCTCCAGATCAGAACGCGACGCGAATCCCTTTCGAAAGCGAAACGACTTATTTGTAGAAAGTACAAACTGCCATTTGTTATTAGTCCAGTTGACATTTTCTTTAAGATAATTTAATCGAGTTCTTTTCTGTATTCGATTTAATGGGACACATCTAAGCAGTTTCTTTGTACAAAAACCTTCATGATGAGGACATCTTCAGAGAGTGGCATTCGAAATTTGACTTCCAGCTACCAATGAGTTGAGGCACACTTGCGTTTTTGTTTCTTCGTACATAAAAAGCTAAAAATAATCACCAAAAGTTGTTGCAATATTTATGGGCAACATGAAACAGATCTTCTTGAAACGGAATTTTTAGATTTTAGCTGATTCCATTGTCGTTGAACCACGTTGAAAGTGACATTAAGTAGTCTTGCTCTATTGTTTAAGGATAAATTTATTTCCATCCATCCAAAGATCCAGCATAGATAAATGATATTTATCTATGCACACGAGTGTTCATTAGACGAGTAGAGCACGATAAATGTGTTCTACCAGACCAGCAATATTTTGAAACCTAACTTTGAGTTTTGATAAAGTAATTTTTGAAAACCTAGCCAAAGTTGCAGATCATTTAGCCGCAAAGCATTACCAGGGTGCACACCAAGAGGCAGATCTACGTTGCATATTAATACAACTACCCCCGACGGCCTCTCCCTTTTGAGAAAACTCCACTTGGATTCAGGGAGGCGTTTGAAGACCCAACGTGGTTTTGTGCAGGGTGTACTGGTACTAAAGGAACAGCTTGATATAGATTTCGTCCCTGAACCTCTGGTGTCATCTTTAGGCCCAACTATTGAAAAAGGTTTTCAATTCAGCACTGACCCAGCAGGTTTTCAAAAAGGAGCAAAATACCTCAATTTTAAGGTCACTTGCCCTGGAACGATAGACACCTTGTATTCTGAACCTGACAGGGTGCATATCTATACAGATGGAAGCCTTTTGAAGGACTCTGACAGCGCAGGAGCGGAGTGTATTGCCACCTTTTATCTTTTTATTTAACAACTAGAAAATTCACTACAGCTTTTGATGGTGAAGCTGCTGCCCTTCAAGTAGCCCTTGCGCAGTTGCACTTTCATCTGAATAGCTTTACTAGGGCTGTTGTCTTCTGTGATTCAATAGCGGTGATTTTTGCTTTGAACTCAAATTCTACTCCTGCATCCTCTAATATTTTTGAATGTAAAAACTGCTGCAGAGTCTGTCTGAGTACTCTAAGGAAATCGTTTGCAGTGGATCCCTGGACACTGCGGTGCACCTGGTAATGAGTTAGCGGACCATCAGGTTCCATGCAAAGAAGGGAGTTTCCATTCAACAGACAACAAGGAAAGCTGTCCCTTTTACTAGTGAAAAGCGTATTATTAAGAAAAGGTTGAATGATCTCACTTCAATTCAATACCCAGAGAGAAATTCCAATAAAAAAAAGATCTGGTGGAATAACCTTAAAGATCTTCTCACAAAGAAAAGACGTAAAGCAGTTGCCGAGTTTCGTCTGGCTACTGGACACGACTGTCTCCTCAAACATCTTTATCGAATTCATGTCGCACAGGCCCCTTTCTGCATGCTCTGTGATGTTTGGGAGGACATAGATGCTGACCACATTCGCCACTGCCCAGCACTAAAGGGCTCCTCTTTGAGCGATCTTTATTGGCAAGCTAGGGATTAGGTTCATAGACTTTTCTCGCCGCGTTGTTATTTCCTATTTTGTTTGTTTTATTTTTGTTCCTACCCTCTTGTGGTGTAGTAGTGATCTTTGTCTTTTCCTGGCCATTGGAAATAAAAAAAGTTTTTTTGAAAACCTTTGAAATTTCAAAAGATTATTCTTAAGGAAATTTATGATTTTCTTAAAAATCGTTTTTTTTTTACTCTAAGTACAGAGAGGTAAATATAAACTTTTAGAATTATCTCACAAAAAAAATTATTCTACTAAATTTATTAAAAGTTTTATAGAAGCGTGATCAGATATATATGTTGTTTCTTAACTTTTGGAGGCTTGTATGGCTATAAGCCATAAGTTTTTACTTTATTCAAAATTGAAAGGACAAAATAAAAGTCCTGAGAAGAATTTTGTATATCAATGTATTCGGAGGAGAAACAAGAGAATATCATCCCCTATTTATGTATTCTGAAATTCATTACTCAATTTTTAACAAATGGAATCTTAAAGTCTTAAAAATAGTCAAAATAAATTTTATAGAAGTACCCTCAAAAATATCAATCGTAGTTTTTAAAAAAAAGGACTTAAAATTTTTTAAAGAAATGGCAGAAAAGATTTATGAATGAAAGGCAAGTGAGAGTTATATTTACTTCGCACTATAAAGCTGCACGAGAAGGCTATTGGTGACGGACCTCATAATTTTTAAACCTACATCAAGGGACAAGAACGACACCTGAGCTGGCTCATCACTCTTTCAAAGTTTCCACACCACGCTAACGTGGGACTTTGAACTTCTTCAGATTTAACATGCATTGGTCTCCTCTACACGGCGGGTTATCAGCGGTACTGGGCACGAATTCATGACACGTAAGCCACGAGTCCGTGACTTTGACCACTAGGCTATCGTGGCTACGCAAAGAAATGGCTTAATTATTTTTGATTTAAAAAAAGGTGATATTACAAAGTTTTTTAAAAAATTTACTTCTCAATACAATAGCTTAAAAAAATGTATATTTTTTCAGTTCTGTAACACTCACACACACAAAAAAAAATGTAGCTTTTAAACACAATTTAAAAAAAAATTTAGCTATTTTCAAATTATTACAAATAACTTTTTTTAATATAATCACAGTTCTCCATTTTTTTTTATCGATCGATATTTTTTAAAAAAATACCTACTCGGACAAATTTTTAAACTGCCTTATGTATTAAGAAGAACAAAAAATTATACATTTCAATCAACTTCGATTGAAACAATTTTCTATCGTTCCTTTTTGAATCACTAGATATATAAATTTCTTTGGAATGAGTGAGTCAGTGAATATTAAAGTCGAACTGTTCAGCTACACGAGGGCTTTGGGTGATGGACCTCGTAATTTTCAACCATGGTCAAGTGACGAGGACGACACCTGAGCTGGCACCCCTCTCCAAACTACCACACCATACCAACGAGAGGACGCTGAGCTCTCGACAGATTTAGTGTGTATCTCTCCCCTACACGGCGGGTCTTCAGTGGTACTGGGCTCGAACTCATGACATGCCAGCCACGATTGCCACCTTGACCATTTGGCTACCGTGGCCACAAATTTCCTTGGAAATGAAACAGGTTAATATGCTTACATCGATATGAAGACTTAATTATTTCTTCCTATTTTTTAAAACTGAGAAGATGTTGAATTAAAATTTTAATTTTTTCACCAATTGAAGGAAGGTTTCGCTAGTATCTTTTTACAAGAGCACTGTTTTTAAAACCATAAAGTATTGTTTTATAAGCAAATAATAATAATAATAATAATTGAATATTTATTTGTGTCGTTTTCGAAGTTTCACGAGGTTTACTGGTGACAGACATTGGTCAACAACAAGGTAATTTTGAGCCACAGTCAAGTGACGAGAACATCCCCTGAGTTAGAAATCCGCTCTCCAAACTTTTAAAACACTCTAATAAGAAGAATTTGAGCCTCGATAAATTTAAAGGGCATCTTGCTACATGGCAGGCCTTACTTGTATCCACGATGCGAACCAACAATTCAACAAAAATAATGCCGACCACGAATCCCCACCCCCCCTCATTTCTAGCAATTGCAGCCACAATGCAATTCGAAACTTAATTTCATTTAGTGATTGAATTTATAAACAAATAAGAGAACCATTATATTTGTTTGTATAAAATTCATTAAAACCTTATTTTTTTAATGTTTTTAATTTATGTATTTATTTATATGTATTTTACGGTCTGTGATCAGAAATACTCATAAGAAATTTTTCTTTCTCATCCATAATTATAAGCTATTTTTGTCTTTAAAAATATATTAGAGATTACAGATTCTGTTTATCTAAAATAAATGCTATAGTGAACAATTAAAAATATTTATTTAAAAATTAAAAATAGTTTAAAATAAGGTGTGTTATGAATAGGTCTGAACGTAAATTGGAATTAGCAAAAGTTTCAAGAATTAAAACAAACATTAAATATATTTTTACTAATTTTAATTTCAGGCTGAAAAGCATCAACCGATTTTTTGATTTTTATCAATGAAATATTGAAACAGAAATTTGAATTCAAATTGACTAAAGAATGCTTGAACGGAAGTAGCGTAAAAATTCAAAATGTATTTCTTTACGAGGATTATAACTGTATAAAGAATATTTATTTAATAGTGAAATTTTCTTGAAATATATATTTATTTTGAATGCATCTAATTCAAATGATGCGAAAAAACTAGAAAGATTAGAAACCACAAAACGCTTTTAAGATGTTATTTACTACAATATTTAAATTGCTTTAATTTGCTTAGCTAGCAAGCACAACTTTGTGTTCAGGTAACAGAGACATCAATATTAATTTTGAAGATTTTATACTCGATAATATTCTTTGCGGAAAAAAAAACTTTTTTATTCTTGCTTTTATTTGTTCAATGGTAATCACTGTGTACGAGTGCGGTACCAATGTGGTGATAGGTTCAACTGGCTTCATCCGTGGCATCAGGGTGTGGGATCAGAGTACTCGAGTTGGGTTTGGGGGTTCAACTTCCAAAAGCCCCAAAGGATTTTTATTTGTTTATCATAGAGACTAGGAGCTTTCGTCTACGTGTTTTTTAGAATGTAATTCCCGCCTATAAGAAATGTCTCTGTACGCTACTGCTTAGGGTGATATTACATACGACAGCAGACCAACTCTGGTTCATATTCATGGCACTATAGTGACCTAACGATTTGTGGATGATGTATTGCGACCAATGACGATATGTGTAAAGGTGCGGCTTCCCCTTTCTTTTAGGGGAGAAGGCCCAATGCACGCCCAGTAATAAATACTGTTGCGTGTTGTGTGGTGTTATAAAATAATAATAATATTCTGGAGTCCTAGAATTGTCTTTTTCCTGGATTTATTGGTAACAATAACTTTCAACAATAAACTTAACAATCTTTAATTAAATCAAGTTACACTGATTAGACTGAAATAACAAAGAGAATAATTCTAATATTCGAGATAAAAATCCTAGTAAACAACGGCACCTGGTACGCCGAAGCCAAGAATTACGAGTAAACAACAGCCCATCTAGTCATGCCGAAGCCAAGTTCAAGATTCCCTTGAGACAGAATCCGTTACAAATGGTTTCCGTCGAGATAGACCACATGGGTTCTGAGGGTGGTGTCAACCACGCTCCACCCACTCAGACAACCTGATCCATAATTCACAACATGCCCTTTATCAGCAGGATAACGACGCAGTACACTGCACGTATCAGTCAACGTGCTCTGTAAGACATACAAATGCTTCCTAACTTTGATTTGATTTAATTTTAATTTAAATCACACTGTGAAGCAACACGATGGCTATTGGCCACGGACTTCATAATTTTGACTGTCGCATGTCAGAAACGACATTTGAAAAATTCCACACCTCACCAACGGGAGGACTTTAAGCCTCGACAGATTTAACGTGCATCGACCTTTCTACACGGTGAGTCTTCAGTGGCATTAGGTTTCGAACCCACGACTCGGCATCGCAGGTCACAAGTTCATGACTATGTCACTCGCTAAAAGGGTCACACTTCGCCAGTCACTGCTAATGGAGAACCATCCTTCAGAATGCCATCCATAGTCTTTTTGTCTTTGTACCTAGACTTTTGCCTTCCACAACTTACTAAGCCAACGCTGTGTGTTTTCGGAGTAACAACGGGTACATTTCAAAATAAACATAACTTACTATTCGTGTATCTCTCACTCTCTCTCAGTGCTGATTTTTTTCACCTTCTGATTATTCTTTCTTGGTATTGCCTTTTAAAATCACACAGGCTACTATTAATAAAAATATTTTTGGTATGATTCGGTAGTAAATTTATTTTCATGACTTAAACTGTGTAAAGATTTGTATTTCCAAAGCAAATTGTCTATATTCTTCTAAGAAAAACTGAATTTTTTCTTCGAACGAATTAAAAAAAACCCCATTGTTACAAAATACGAAATTCTTACACGAGTACTTACTGACGTAAGTGATTAATAAGTAAAAGTGAATAATGATCATTAAGTAGTTTACGGATTTCTTCACTGTTAATATAACAAAAGCACGAGACTTTGGCATTCTAATTTGAAAAATAAAAATTTCATTATTTTAATTCTCGAAGAGAGTACCTCAGTGTGTGTGAATTTTAAATAGTACTGTTCACAGTTTGAGAAAATTTATATAAAGTATAGAAGGCGAATAAAGCATATTTTGTGTAGAATTATTAGGTGGATAAAAGGCGCAATTCTTTAGCATTGTACTAAAATTTCAATCTTATTTAATTTCTTTTTTGAGCACTCTCCCCACTCTTTTCTTTTTTCTGGTTTTTGTTACGTATTTTTTTTAAACTTCTATCAGTTCTAAATGTGCATGCGTTACATTTTTTTTCTTAAATTTTAGTTTAGAATTCACCTACGATTTAAAATAACTTTTTACTGATAAAAAACATTCGTTTGTTTTTTTATCTAACGATTCCTTTATTACGCTAAGGCGCGCGTATATCAGTAGTTTTTTCATGCAGTTATCACTCCAATATTTGCTGTATGTAACAAATTTGACAGCATTGTTATGTTGACTGCATTATATTTTATTAATTTTTTTCTTTCAAGAATATTTTAGTAGTAACAATATTACTATTTCTGTAAAATTCTTATACGTAAAAATAATATTCGTAGGAAAGAGCAGTGCAAACAATTTCAGTATGCCAACAAAAGTTGATATTCAATTGAAAAAATTATAGTAATAAGTAATTTTCCCATTCAACATAATAATTAATTCGAATTAATAATTCTTTTTCTGAAGTCATTTTTTCTAGTACAAATTATCTACGTATTCTTCGAAACAAAATTTTAAAAAGTAAATACCAAAGAAAACAACATTCGATTTAAATTAATAATATTTTTCGCAATTTTGAATATCATGAACTAAGCATTTTAATCTCTTTCTTTGAAAAAATGTATGCTGTGGAGCTATATACTATAATATCATTAAGGTATCCGACTACTTGCAACAACTTTTTTTATAAAAAAAATGGAGATATGGGGATTTTTTGTGGTTTTTAGATTTGTTTAGTACATCTTAAGAAAAATATACTAAAATTAAGAAGAGAAAAAGAAATTATTATTACTAAAATGGGAAAAAATTGGTAAAAATTTACAAAAAATAACATAAACGAGGCCCATTCTGTACCAAAAGTTTAAGAACAAATTTTCAACTTTTTAATTCTAATGTGTTGCTATGTTATTCATTTTTGAAATGGCCTTCAGGATAAGAGATATTTTAATTTTTACAAGAACTAGAGTATACTTTATTTTAGTTATTGTATGAAATTGCTTAAAAAAAGAGTGATTATATTAACACAAGAGACTGTAAATTTTGTAATAAAACAGTTATTGATAAATCTGAAGATCAAAACACTTCTGTTATTATACAGAACATACATAAAAATTTCAGTAAATTATTTTCAAAACTTTTTGAGCAATTGCTGGCTCCGTTTGAGCATTAAAACACACACATATACACTCATATTTTGAGTAAACCGTGCTTTAAAGCATGACATCTTGGTTAAAGTAATGACATCGGTTTTTACTAAAACACTTGTAGTTTTTGTTCCAGTAAACGAAAAATAATAAATTTGGTATTTTTATAAAGCTAATAAAATCGCCTATAAAATAAAATCATGAAAATTTTGCCAATTTTTGGCAAAATTCACAATTTTAGGGTAACCGGATTCATTAAGTGACACTTTGGAGTATTAAATAAATTAATTTGGTTTCTAAGAGTTAATATTTTTATTTTCTTTTTATTAAACTTTCTTATGAAAACTGTTCAAACTTGTTTTGTATTTTTGGATTTCCTTATATATAAGACGCATTGGTTGATTTTCAAGTACGAAGGGGGGAGGGAAATCATAACGTTTTAATTATTACTAAAAACATGCAAGATGGAAGCTTCATCTTTAATCTTAAAACTTCTTTAGTCGCCATCTAGAATTATACATTTTTCCTAGTGTTTTTTGATCGTTCGAAGTTATTACATAAAACATTGTCCCACTTCTTGAAGGACGTAATTTGTGTTTTCGATACTCCGACTCTTCTCCTCCCCCCAATGGCCATCGAGTTCTTGGAAAAAGAGAAAGCCACTTTGGGTGAGATCAGGAGAATAGGGTGGATGCGATGAAACTTCAAAGCCACATCACTTTAATTTCATGACTACAACTTGCGATGAGGGAGTATGTGAGTTGTTGGCAAGAAAACTCATTCCTTTAGTGGTCATACCAAACTATTCTTTTTATCACAGTATCATATAATTTGTTCAGAAGCTCTACATAATAAGCACTATTGCGGGTCTGATACTTCGCCAGGTAGTGTATTGATTCTATAACAGTTCTAAAAATAGACAGTATGACTTCAACAGACTTCTGAGTCGTTATGTTGCTCATCATTACTCATCTCTTTGACCTCTGAATCATATTGATAGACCCAAAATTCATCCATAGCAATCAGGTGACCTAAAAATTCTTTTCGTTTTACTCCAAAAGATTCAACCTTTATTTTGACAGACCGCCCCGCGTTTTCTTCTGAAAAGAAGTGAATTGTGGAACTCAGCATGTTGACATTTCTGACATGTGTAGTTCTTCGAGAATAATTTTTCATAAACTGTCATAACTAAAATCGCTCTCTCATTCATGATCATTAGGATTTTTGCTTTTCGGTCTAATAGAATTAATCCTTGCACTTTTTTCAATGTGGCAGCATCGTCCATGAGTGATAGTCTTCTATTTATTGGATCGTCTATTGGGGACATGTGGCTAGTTCAAAAAATTAATGTTTCACTCACTATAGTGTCATACTAATATAAAGGGTATAATTTTTATACTTTGATATGCCAGAAAAAAGAAAAAGATTAGGATTTAAATAATTTAAGAAATTAATTTTAGGAAATAATTTACAATGTAAAAATTTCAAATACTCATAATAGTTAATCATTGCTTAAAATTTTGAAGGAAAAAAATGATCAAAATTAATAATTCCAATATAACAAGAATTTGCATATTTTTTTTCTACAAAAGGTATTTGGATTTATAATGAGATAAGCTTGATGAATTTTGGATTAATATTTGTGAGTTAAGGAAGATTAAACAGCTATGATAACTAAGCATAAATAATATCTGGTTCTGTTAACATAATCATGTACATAAAAATATCCAGCTCTTATTTAAAAGTATTATGAAACAAAGTATCTTGTAAAGTAAAAAAATATTTAATTTATGGGAAGAGGGCTTAAATTTGTATGCTATAAAACTTAAATATAATTTAAGAGAAAAATAAAAAGAAGTCTCTGGATAGAAGGAATAGTAAAATATATGGAACGAAATTTTAAGATTAATATGTATATTCTCCTTAGTATATATGCACAATAGATATCAGTTAAAGAATGCTATAATAATCAATCAAAATCACTAAACTTAAAATTATTATTCGATTTTTATAACAAAAAATTTAATTTCTGTAAGATATAGAAATTCAATCGTATTAGGAAAAAAAAAGTAACGGTGAGCTAAATATGAGAAAATATTTATTTTTCTGATGAGAATAAAAATTTAATTGGATAGTCCAGACGACTGAATCGATTATTTTATCACAATTTTCGGACGATATGACCTATTCTGCCACAGTGACGCTTTGGTCGATGACTCAGTAATGATTCGGAGTCATAGTTTTTAAAGGAGGAATACACATACATTTCTACTTAGTAAGATAAATTTCCGAACGTAATTTTATTTGGGTCGATTCATCATGAATTATTTCTTATAATTTTCTTATAATTGAGAAAGGCTACTTTTCAGCAACATTTCATTCTTAAAAAGAATAATTTTTTTAAGAGAAATTTCTTATTAATTAATTTAGCAATTATTTCACCATAAAGTGTTTACAAATTAATAAGAACATGCATCATAAATACAAATACAATTTTTTCATTTTTTTTGTGTGTAAAATTTATTAATGCAATTTAAAACACATGACATTGATTTTGCAATCAATTTGCATTTTTAAATAAATTCAAACACTATTCTAAGCAACATAAAAAGTGTTATGTTTTATAAAATTAAACTTAATGTATAATCTCTTCAGAAGAGGATTTTATGTTTTATTTTCTCTTTTTACACGACTTTTAATTGCTTTTTATTCATGAAAATAACAGAAATTGTGGAAAAGTGAATAAGTTAAAACAGAAACTGGGAAAGTTGAAAAGTATATCTTTGAATTTTATCATATAGTTTTTTAAGTGTAATACAAATGAAGTTTTTTACACAAAACAATTTTGCATTATCCTGTAATTAAATCTTTCATCCAATTAGTACTCTTAAAAATAGTTCAAAAGACTTGTAAATTTTAATATGTATATTTTTAAAATTTATTAGAAATTAAAAATAAAAATTTCTGGTTTTTGAAATAAATGTTATGCATGCTAAAAATTTGTTAAAAAAAGTTTATGTATAAAAATAACCCCGGAATATTTTGTCCGAAAATATCACATTTGAGGTAACTCATACAATATCATAATAACATAAAGAAGGAATTTTATCAAAATATATGTTTTAAAATAAAAGAATTTATATTGCTCAAAAACATTTCATCGTAATAAAAAAAACAATTAAATAAATGATTTCAATAACAACTAATATTAATATATGATAGAATTTTAACCTAAAACTGTTTGCTCTATTATTTAAGTTAGTGTACTTGAAATGAATTACCTTTTAGTTTATATGAAATATCAATTTTTCAAAATGTTAAACAGTATAAGTAGTTTCATTTGTCTCTAAAAGTCAGTATGTATTGTTATTTATTTGTTTTTTTAAATTCAGTTGGAAAATAAAATTAAGATAAACTGAAAATGAGAAGAATCCATATAATTTCTCTCTTCCCCCTTTATATATATATAAATCCACAGTGGCGTACACAGAATGCTTCTATAATAGGGATTGCATTTTTTAAGAAGCGTCGACAAAAACTCCGAGACATAATCTCTACTCCAAAAAACAAAATTCTGTTGGTCCATGGGAGGGGTTTGAACCCCCATACCCTACCCTTGAGTACGCCACTGATGACGTACACAAGGGTGAAAAACAAAATTGTTATGGAATGTTACACATATAACTTTTTCCCGCGACACCTTGAATTGATTTCTTGAAAAACAGGATTCCTATAGACCGGAAGGAAAATATTTTGCAGAGCTGAATGCGTATTATACTTATTATTTTCTTTCTTCTCTAATAACATTTAATATGCATTGAAATAATTATATAAATCAAACACATTGCTAATCACCTCATGTCGGTTCTGATCTGATCAGTAACGTGGCTTAGTAGTTTGAAACTTCTGATTAATCTATTTATGTTTAAGTGATCTTCTTTTAAAAAGAAGCTAATAATTATGTTCGGTGATGTTAATTCGGGAAATATGGTATAATATTAGCGGGAACTTGTATGAAATATTAATAAAATTCATACAGTAATAATGAAAATGTGTAGTTCAGGGATTAAGAATTTGTGATTCGTAATCGGTGCATGTGGGTACGATAATATTCATCTTTCTGTGACCGTTAGTGGAATTTTGGAGGCTTTCGGTAGCTTTAGGTTTCAAAATCCACACAAGGCGTGATATAGAAGTCAGGAAAACAAGTGTACCGAACTCATTTATCGTCCTCTTAATTACTTAGTGGAGACTCACATTTAAGAGTCACAAGAGACGTTATATAATCAGATGTAACCTAACTATAACTTTTGAAAAAAGGAATAACATAAAAAATAAAAATGTTGTATGAAATAAATATAAAACTAAATACATATCTTTCAACTGATTAAAATGATGACATTTCATAAAAAATAATTTGACATTGTAATAATAATAATAATAATTACCAATGTTTATTATTGTTAACATTATTTTATTTGAAGCACAAATATATTAAGGAATTCTGTACTAAATTGTTTATATACAGTGAAGAAATTTGATGTTAACGATAAAAGTACTTTTCTCAAAATCCTATGAAAGTCCTCGATAGATCGCAAACAAGAATTGAAAGTTAAAAATACTAATTTCTTTACACTCTGTTTCCTCTTATTTACATTTTTGTGTGTGTCTGATATCCGTACATAAGATCTAGAGATAAAATTGTCATGACTAGTAATCGATGTTCAAAAGTGTCTTCAAGCTCTAGTATTTGGAAATTATAATCAAATTGTTGATTATACATCATATGTTTTCATGTTTTATACATTTTTTATATCGAAAATTTGAAAATAACAACAAAAATAAGAATTTTTACAACAAAAATAAGAATTATTATTTTGTAAAATCAGCCTTGTGGGGTGACTTTTTTTTCAAGGAAAAAAATTTCTAAATGTGTTAAAACGAAATAAAAAAGTTGATTGAGCTTAAAAAAATGACGAGTCTTATTTATTTCATAATATATTTTCCCGATATTGTTGCATTCATTTGTAGTCAAGGTTTTCATCAGACTCTTTATGATCAAATGGATAAATAACTTTGACATAATTTTTCCATCCAATATTTTGAGCTCTTAGCATTCGCTTTGGTTATACATATGTTAAAATTGGAACGAAAGAGAGATTAGCTTTGCCCCTGCTCAAGGATGACTTGTTATTCTTAGATAAATAACAAAACAAATATTAATGTCGCTTTATTTTTTATTGTGTAAACATAATTTCCATCTAATACATTTATTTTAATAGCTTTCTAGTTTAATAGTTCATTATTTTAATATCCATGTCTCCCACACATTCTCAATATTCTTCATTCAATCAATTGGCAATCCATACACAATGCCATAAATGCAAGATAGGAGTTCCCACTATTCCGCAGATGGGAACTCCCATACTAACAGGAAACTTTTAAGCCTGAGTGCAATACAATGCTCAAATATTGTATCAAATGAATAGGAAACTTCTTAGTATCTAAATGTTATTTGTGACAGTAATTTATGTGAGATGATTATAATTATTTATTACTCAACTAAATACAACTAAACAGTAATGGTATGATAAGAAAATTTGTATGGGTATTAATAATTATGAAAAATATAAATTATACTAATTTCGATGCATTATTATATTAAAAATGTCTTCATTTTACAGAGCATCAATTATATTTGTTTTACCTATAATACGCATTGAAATTGTATAAAACTTTTAAATAATACTTGGCATATATGACCCTTAATAATAATTGGTCTTACAAAAATAAAACGGATTTCAGAGATTTTAAACTACTTAAATTTTTTTTTCATGATATGCGAATAAAAATTGTATTTTTGTTTCCTTTTTTACAGCTCATTTACTTTCAAAATTCGTTCTAGAATTTTTAGTCAAAAAAATTAAAGTCATTGATAATTTTATAACTTAATAGAAAAAAAAATAGCTTCAAAAATTATAAATTAGTGACCAGATTTTTTGGTTCTAGATGCTTATTTTTGTGCTTATATACCTTTGCCAAATACAAAAAACAAAAAACAAAAACTTTTGTTAAATAGTACAATTTTTTATTCTTTACGTAAATTCTATCGCTTGTTATAAAAGGAAAACAGGTTAACTTTAAATAAATTCAAAATCAACAACAAAAATAATTAAATTTAAGAAACTTTACGATTAAAAATATAATTAAAAAACATTATTTAGCTTTCGAAATGTTTGAAATGTTGCTTAAGTAAGAAGAAAACAAAAAATCTTGAAACATCTCACATTTAAAAAAAATTCTAATCATTCAATGTATAAATAAATCACATCAAATGTATCTATAAATACATAAATTAAACTAATACGAAAAATTTGAAATAACAATAATGTACTTACATTGAAAGTTTAAGAACTCCTCTGTACACTATGACTTCGACTGCGAATCTCTCCGTTTCTGAACTTTACCAAATTCCTAATCTTATCTTTGAACGTTATCTCAGTTGCCTTTCGTTATCATATCCACCTAAAGCGAATGACACAGTTCTTTTATACACTGGTTCGTTTCTCTTTTTATCGATTAGTAAGCTGCAATTTCCCAAAATGTTAGGAAGAGAAAGTTTTAAAAAATAAATTCTAAATAATTTCTATGATTATTATTCAAAATAACAGTTATCTATTAATATATCACTTTTTTACTTTTAAAAAGTTAAAAATTATAATTAAAATTTTTTTTTTAAAACCGAATATTTTTTGATGAGTTAAAAATAATTTTAATTGACTCTGTGGTTTAAAAATTAAAAATAATATGCTGACAGCTCCATATAGAAATAATTGCAAATAAAATTTGAGAAAATCTATCATAAATTACATTATAAATTATCGTCGATAAATGAATTCCATACAAGAATGAAAATAGAACTATACCAATTGATATTCATAATTAAATGGAACTTTTCTTTAGTAGATAGAACGATTCAGTCAAGTAACTAATACACAATGAATTAGATAAAATATTTTCTAATATAGTTACGTATTATTACGTCATGGTCACTCGACAAATAATAGAGAAGCTTTTAGGTAAGGATTTTTCTGGAAAGAAATCTTCAAAATTTCTCAAAGATTATTATCGAAAATAGGATAATAATATAACAAAAAACCTCCCATAAATGTGACTATGAGTTCTCAAAACGTAGAATTGATAATTTCTTTAAAATTTTAATTGAAGCAAAGTACTTAAAACATTAAAAAGTGAATACGGAACTTTTCTGTGAACTTTTCATGGTATATTTTGTTTTATAATCTGATAAAGCTAAAATTATAATCAGTGTTTTTTTTATCAACAATTGAAAATATATGTGAATGAAAGATATCCTCCCATGAGCTCTTTTTTTTCAGTATAAACTAAAGTTATCGCCTTGAATTATTTTAAATGGTTGAAGGATCTGTCTTGCTAAATCGTCTTATGAACAAACCCAGGCTTACACTTATTCGAAACAATATAAATACTTTCAAATTTCACCATTAAAATTAATTCAAAAATTATTTTTCATTCCTGAAATACAATTTAATAATAGCCTATTTGCATAAACCAATATCAGCACAATTACTTTTTGTATATAATTTTTAATTTTTTCCGAAAGTTCGTATTTGCACATACAGCTTCTAGTTAGGTATATCTTTTGGACCATTGCTTATCACTAAATTCTTGATATCCATTGGTCTAATTGCTTGTTCGGTGAGTTTTGCAATAATGTATGTTAATATACAACCTCTGACAATAAAGTTCTGTGAATGGCCGATCTGGCAACACTGGAAAAATAAAAAGCTGCACATGGGTAGAGGCAAGTGTTGACCATTTGCCCCCTCCGTTGTTCAGTTGAATGTCGTTTGTGTTCCGTGTAAGACTTGTTTTGTTAAGTGCTTGTTTAGTGCGTTGGTTCTTAACTAAGAACAGGAAAATGAACGAACAAAAGATCAATTTAAAGTTTTGTTTTAAGCTTGGCAAGACCAGTGGTGGTTTATCCATTGGGCGCTTGGAGTGGGTGCCCAGGAGAGACCCCTTAAGTCCCCACTCCAGGACAACCTTTGGAGTGGGGACTTAAGGGGCCTGGACAAGCTGAACTTAACCAAATTTCCTGGTTATAAATTTCGATCCACCAGTGCCAAGGGGACCCGTAGATCTTCTGCCCCTAGGGCCTGAAATGATCTTAAACCGGCACTGGGCAAGACATCGACAGACACTTATTCGATGCTGGTACGCGTTTATGAAAATCCAGTACTGTACATGAAGTATGTGTACGAGTAGTTCGCAAGTTTTCGAGAAGGCAGGGAAAGTTTTTCTGACAACACCCATAGAAGAAGCCGGCGACCTCCGTCAGTGACGAAAACATTAAGAAAGTGAGTGAATTACACCCATAGAAGAAGCCGGCGACCTCCGTCAGTGACGAAAACATTAAGAAAGTGAGTGAATTAATCACAAAAGATCGTAGATTAACTGTGTGCATGATAGCTGGACGATGGATGTTGCAAGGTATATTGAAATTTTGACCCTTTTCATGTAACATTTACATAGGTTACGACCTCAGTATGCACAACAAGGCTCATGGTTTTTGTTCACGACAATGCTCGCCTTCACACAGCTAATATCGTCAAACATTTCCTGACAAGAAAGGGGGTGGAGCAAATTAAACAGCCACCATTCTCGCCAAATCTCCCGACTTCTTCCTATTTCCACGATTCAAACTCTCTTTGAAAGGAAAGAGATTTGACGATATTTCTGACAACCAACGAAACGTGACGAGGCTTTTGAACTACATCTCAAAAGAGGACATTACAAAGTTTCCAGGACATGTATAGGAGATCTCAGGTGTGCATAGTTATGGGAGTTGACTATTTCGAAGCACAGTAAGGTAACTTTCGTTAATATTTCATCTACGTTAATGTTACAGGACTATTCCCCGAACTTTATTGTCAGAGATTGTTTATCACATTCGTATAGTAATCTAATGTTTAAAAATTTTTTATGTGTAATCCCAAACTTTAAAAAAAAATGTTTATTTAAAAAAATACAGATAAACTGCTATGGGACACATATATTATAAACAATTAATTTTAATTGTTCATCCGATTTTTATATATCTCTTTAGAAGTAAAAAAAAAGTATTTTTTAATCTATGGCATTCATTTATATAGGCCTTTATCAGCATTACAGATTATTTAAATTTTACCTATACTATTTTATGGTTCGATGACTACATTTTTAGAGACTAGTGAAAACAAGATATCAATCATTGGCATGGCCAAGTAATTTTAGCTCGTTTTTCACATTGTAGGAAAATTCGGGAAAACTATGGGAAAATTTAAATATGATTCGGCTCATCTAGGGCACAAATGCGACCAAATGCCGAAAACCCGAGGTCAATTGGTTGCTTATTGGCTAAGAAAAAGGTACGACAAAATATGGAACGAAGACGAAGATGAAATTTGCGTCCTAATAGCGCTTTTGTTCCACTACGTGTAAAACGCGCTAAAAAGATGGTTTTATAAGTAACTAACTGTTTTTTTTGTGTCAAATTCTTTATAACTTTCTTGTAACCTTCTTAACAGGGAGAAAAAAAAATTAATTTCAACTCTTAAAAAAGAGAGGGGCATACTTTCATTTTGAATATTTAAAATGTGAAATTAAAAACTTACAGATTAAAATGCAGATTATTATTTTGGTATTTTTCTCGATTTTTATAAATTATGTTTGAAAGAGAAAAATATCATGTTTTTTTAATATTAAACATTTAAAGCTTGTAATATTTTAAAGAATATTTTAGTCTTTATAGAAAATTTTTCTCATAGAATGTAACTTTATTTCTTATCTAGGTTGATAAGAGGCCCATAAGAAATATGTATATACATACAGATAAATTCGTTTTTATTGCGAAAATACTGAAAACGAAACATCGATTAACATGAAACAATTTCCCTTCTGAGAATGAACAAAATCTGGAAAACACCAGCCACATAGGCGAGATTTAAGAGGGGTGTGAAATGAAACAAAGATGGTTTCACATGTTTCGTAAAAAAGAGGCTAACGTCTTTGTAATACCTTCGGAATAGCCTGTGACCAGAGGCAGATTAAGCGGCTGGAGGACCTCGCGGCCGCCATAGGCTCCCAGTGCCAGTAGGGGCCCAAGCTTGATGGATTCTTGTTATAAATTCAACGTGCAACAAAAAGATCTTGAACCGATATTGTAACCAGGGGCGTTTTAAGGCATGAGCCAATTGGCCCTTTGGCTTCATTGTGGACCTCGTCTTGTTCTCGAGTCAGCCTTTATAAGATTATGGTTCGAATAATTTTTACGGTGAAATTTTACTCCCAAATGTATTCTCCGAAAAACTAGAAATTTTGGGCTATATGTCAACTGGTAACAGTAGCAAGACTGCATTATTATATGATGACCGTTGTCCATGTATAGGCCTACGCTTACCACCATTACTCATTCAGTCAAAAGACAGGTCGAGCTGGTTTGTGCAAATGTAAGTCATCCACATTGATTTGTTTAAGGCTACTGTTTGTACGAGTATTTGACAACATATATACCATGTATTGTCTACTTTTAAGCCCTGTATCACAAAAATTCCTTGTGGACTTTTTTGGGGACCCTTAATATTTTACGATTTTTTTTTCTTACACATATTGGGGCCCCGTATCATTGATACGGTGGTAACTACGCTCCTGCTTTTAAGAGTCATAGGTGTGGGGCCTACATTTGAGCAGAGCCCAAGACCTTAACAAGTCTTAAGACATCCCTGATTGTATAACCTCGATGATTTTCACTTATTTGAGTCGTGCTAACTCTAGCCATCTTTTCTTACGTATATCTGTATTGTTGCAATCTGTACAAATTTTTCGCATGCGTTTTTTGAACAAATTTTCTGTCGAACAAACGAATGGTATTCAAGTCAAACAAGTTCGTTTTTAGTTCACAGCTGTGATTAGTTACTCACATCTACATTGATGGGGGGGGGGGGAATCTTAGTATCAAGAAAAAGTTATTGTAGACTAATGTAACTTCGGCAATGCATTCGGTATAGGTAACATATTTAATTGACTAAACTTTCAAGGTCACAGGTTAATATAAGCGCGAGAAGAGTAATCTGAAATGTGAAATAATGATACATTAAAAAACAGATGTAACTGGCAGAATTTTAAATTCAAGCATGCAAATATGCAAACATTGTGTCGTACAAGTATCGGGTATCAGTTTGTGGGATGGAATTGCAAGCCTGTTGCTCTTGATCATTCAATTTAAGGTTGGGATTCCGGTTGGGGAAGACGCTGTCGTTGTCATCCAATGCTGTCCCGTTGGGGCTTGATTGGAGAAAGATCTGGTGATCAAGCAGGTTAAAGTAACTCGCTGACGCTCTAATGGAGCATGTTTTTGTTTTGTTGAAACCCCTCTTGAATGATGTTCATAAATGGCAGTGCAACAGTTTTAATCACCAGACTGACGTACAAGTTTGCAGTTAGGGTGTGTGAATTAACCTCGAGAGTGCCCCTGCAATCAAAGATAACTGCTCACACCAGACCATAACTATAGGTGTAGGCCCAATGTGTCTAGGCCACAGAGAAGTTGTTTGCAGGCCCTGACTTGGCCTTCTTTTAATCTATATACAGCCATCATCACACAGTGGCGTAACGTACATCCTCTCCCCGCAAACCCCACATCGAGGGGATGGCAGAATTCTTGGGGGAGCCTTAGCCTGACCGATGCCAAGTACGACTTAGAGTCCAAAATCATTCAAAGCATTCTAGAAATTCATTACAATAAGATGAGTGTGAATTATTAAAAAAGATCTAGTCTCCTAAAATCTCCAGAAAATTATATCCAAAATTTCAGAAATGAATTTTTAAAAATAAAACTAGAAGTAACTGATTTATAAGGACTCTCGTTTGAAGAGGAAGCTAGGCAAGCAAAAGAGAAAATTTTTCGATGAAAGTAAAAAAGTCGGTTATGAATTTTTGAAAGAAGGGAAAATTTCATAGTGAATTCTTTTTGTCATATGTGATAGAGCAAGAGCAGAACTATCCCGAAAAGCTTATATGTATTAAGCTGTTATAGAACATTTTAATGTATTTTTTGACAAGAGATTACTACCTGAAATTAAGAAGAAATCTACACAAAAACTAAAGGGAACTTACAAAGACGATATTGAATCTTAATTTTGACTATATTAATTCTATCAGTTTTTACTATTTTTATAAGAAAACAAAGATGCAATGAAGACCCCCTCCCCCCACTAGAAATTTATCGGTTTGCAAGAGAAATCCTAATGTAGAGATACTTTTAAAAATATTTAACAATATAGATATAGAATGCATCAGGTGAGAGATCTTCAATTTTAAACTGATTTAAAAAATATTTAAGAAGTACAATGAGAGAGAAGACAAATTGAAAAACGTGATCATATAGAACATAAGATGTTTGGGATTAAACAAATACGGCAAAAATAATTGACAAATTTACCAATGAGAAATCAAAAAGTAAAGTTGTGTAGCAAAACTGTAAGCTCTTTAGTAAAGGTCTTAATTTTTTAAAATGCAGTTAAGATTTTTCTTTAGCTGTTGAGTTTTTTTTTATTAGCAATACATTTTATTTTGAGGTCAACTAACCTCTCTTTTCATTATTTTAGTTGTTCGATTCTTGACTACCACCTTAATCCACCTCTGCCTGTGACACAAGGCAATTTTGTTTATTTAAGCTACTCCCCCCCCCTTTACCCCTACAAACGCCAAACGAAAAACATTTCATCTCTCATCCGTTGGCTTTGTAATTCGGTGATGAGTGAGTTTGGTTCGCATTATTTTTTATATTTTAAAAGAATTTTTTTTGCAAGCACAATGGAAGTGTTTTGGGAAAATTCAAACTTCTATTTCAGTTAAAATGAAGATGGGGCTTCTTAAGGCTGTTGATCAAAAACAGAAGTAGAAAATGAAAATCTGTAAAGATTCTGTCATTGCTAAATTTTCTATTGAATTTCATGAAATTCTTGCGAATGCTTTTGTTTCATTGATTTTTGTTACAATCATTATATATACATATCTATGTAAAAAATGTACTCTAATAAACTTAATTTTGTCAAATATATTGTTTGCTTTTTATGCAATATCTTTTAACACGAAACAATTCTTCAGTCCCCTCAGTTTCATATTAAATGACTTTCACTGTATATAGTTTATATATATATATATACAGTTGGACTTCGATTTAAAGAATTAATCGGGACCGAACATTTTGTTCGTTAATTCGGGGTTATTCAACATATCGAGGTCCAAACAAAATACAAAATTATTAGACTTCTCTTATGAAAATTCTATAATAAGCAACTATACATAAAAAATATCCGTAGTTGGAAATTATACACTTTTTGTTCAATAGGTGAAAATATTATTAGTGAATATATTAAACATCAGTTGATTGGGAATTTTTAAAAATTCTGACTAATAGATTTTTGATAATATTTTTGATTTCTGACGGGAAAAAGAGTTATTTTTAGACTTTATTCAGAGAAGAAAATGCAGCATCATTTACATCTTGCTGCTTAAGGTATGTTTTCACAGTTTCAAAACAACGTGAAGCATTAGAAAATTCAACAGTTTTGATAGGAGTTTTATTAGCAATTTTTGCATCAGAATCGCTATTTATTGGCTCCGACAAGTCAACAATTTCCTCAACTTCGGTTACACAGATAGATAGTCCATTCTCAAAAGTAACATAATCGTTAAAATCTTAAGATATTCCCTACGTTGTTTAGCTGAATGAGATAAGAAAGGAATTTCCTGTCCTTTTCAAAACTCACAGGATAGGTTACACTCATGACTCAGCTGCACCTGTGAAGACTAATGATGATCTGTACCCTTTCCCATCGAAATTTTCTGCAAAAAAAAAAAGATCTTTTACTTTTCCGGAAAAAAAGGAAAAAAATTCAGTTTTTTCTAATACAAACCAATAAAATTTTTTCCCAGCCATATAAATAATTTGTCAACTTGGGGTTTATTATTCATTACAAATAGGGGATTTTGCCTTTATTTTAATCGGAAAAAAGAGAGAAATTCGTTTAAATGGGGGCTCGGTAAATCGGGGTCCGACTGAATATATGTATATTTGTTGTAAGTATATATTATAAGTATTCACACCTACTATTTCAACAAACAAAAATAATTGCCTTTTTAAAACTATTTAATATGTGAATACTTTACCAAAAATCGAATCATTATATACTTTTTAGTATACATTTTCTTTTTCCAAAAATAGTTTTTAATTCAGCATTAATTTAACACACTTAAAGCTAAATTTTAAGAATTTTTAAGCTGCATGACTTTATAATGTCTTGAATGGTGCTTTAATTATTACTATCTGTAGCAAACACTTATATAAAATGTTTGTGGTATAAATTATTATTTTTATATATATATCCTTGAGTTATACAAAATAAATGCTCAAATATTTTAATACATATATATTGTATACATATGAATTTTCGACCAAAATTGTCATTAATTTTAAAAGAATGTATACATTCACATCAATGGCATTTCTTGTATTGTTAAAACTTAATTTTCAGCCCCTAGCCATTATTTCATTAGTTCTGTCTGCCGTAGTTGTAATGATGTTGGTTCCTGGTTGCCGCAGTGTAGATTCTATTGTAAGTTTCCAACTGCAGTCATTAATTTCTTTTTTAGACATTAAACTAGTAGTGCTTTATTTAAGATTTCGGCAGCGCTTTTTGGCATACGTTACCTAATGTTCGACCAAAATTTAGCTCTTGTGGCAGTAAATATTTTAAAAGAAAAAAAATATTTGTAATCAAAATTGAAATTAAAATATTGTTTTAAAAAATATGAATCTTAAATTGCAAAATGATATTCATTTTTACAGCATAACGTAAGATAAAAATCTTGCTACGATTGTTTTAACATTCTCGTTTTCTTTATTTTTTACTATAACACACAAACTTCAAATTTTATTTTAATCTGGCTCTACTTATTTTTCTTTATTATTTTATGAGTTGTAAGTCGTTTATGTTTTGGAAAATTTGTATCTGTTAGAAAATATTAAGGTAGGAATATTTTTTTAAGATTGGTGTCATACATTTTTCCGGCATTTTTGAGATTTCAAACATGAATGTGATAATGAATCAGTAAGGCAACGCTACAATTTTGCGATAACATTTATTTATCAAGATATGTATTTCCATAGGTTCTGCTTAGTTCTGTGTTATGCATTTTATGGTGATATTATGTTTACATTTCAGTCGTAAGTCGTTTCGAAAATAACAACAGCTATTATATCTTCACTGCGCAACCTTTCTATTGCATCTTTTTCACACTTCATACGAAATTCCAACGTACTTTTTTGCTACCCTTTATTAATCTAACATTTAAAAAAGATTGGAGTTTGTTTCAAATTAAACTTATTGCCCTTCTATTATAAATATACACGATTTGTTTGATAAGTATCATGTTTTTCATGACGACTCTAGCTTTATTGTATTCTGATAATGTATTTCTGTAAAGGTATTATACCATTGTATCAATGTGTAATTGAGTTTTCTCAAAAACTACACCGATAGAAATTATTAGAAAAATTATTGCACATTCTCATTTCTCGGTACTTTGTTATCGATAAATTTATGGCAAAAGCACTTGAAGAAACATCTTATCTTATAAAAGTCTTGTCTTGTCACTAAATTTATAAGCCCATTTTACAAAACTTTTAACTTTTTTTAGAAAGTTCTTTAAAATGGATTAATATTCACAGTCATTTGAAAGAACATCTTATAGACTTATGCACTTAGTTAATTATATTTGATTATTATATATAAAAATTTGCAAGCATCAGAATTTTGTATATTTTAAAATTATTATGCACAATATTATGTTAAAGCAAGGAAAAACAAATACCATAATTTGAAAAATAGTAAAAATATTGGTTTACTGTAAGTTAACTAAGCGAAATCTTCCTCCTTTATTAAATTTAATTAAAAATAAAATTTTGGAGTTTGATAGAAAGTTTTTCCCCGAAACATATCTCAATTGTTCTAAAAATTTAATACTTATAAATTTTGTGCTCTAAGAATAATTAAACAAAGGGAAGAAAGAAAAGCGCAAAGTAAATCATTTGACAACAATGTCGAAAAATACTCATGTGTCACGTTTTCTACTTTAAAAATAGGATAAAGATAACAAGGTTAGGACAAATCCCGATGAAGATAAGATGATAAGATTAATACATAAAATTTAAATTGGAAATTCTGAGAAAAAAATTGTCGTCTTACGATTGTTTTTATATAAGTATTATTTTGACCAATTTTATGCAATTTTTCATCCGACTTCCATTGAAATTCTTACTTAATTAAAAAAATTCTTAACTTTTTATGTAATTAAAAAATTTTTTTTTATGTAAATTTTGTTTTATTCTAACAAGAGCTATATGATAAAAATTGTTACACATTACTGGATTGTTACAGATAATTTCTACAGAAAATCACATTTAACGAATCCATATATTTGTTGGGAAACGAATTACATTCCAGAGGAGTTGTTCCTTCACGAGTAGAATACATTCTGTGTAAGTGACAATTGTGTAGAACAAGTTTTTGCTTCTCATGCAAATGCCTCCAGGTATCTAGATCAATGAAGTGGTGCGAAGACGAACCTTAAAAAAAGTTTCACTCGGAGAACCACTGTTTTGGAAGAGGTCCAAATTCGAGTAACACAGTTTTCAGTACGTCTTCAATGGTTTCTATCTTAAACATTTTAAATCGTTTCCCTGTGTCGGAAATGAAAAAAGTGCTAAATTTTACAAGATGTCAAAAATAGCGCTTAAAGTAGGTTCATTTTTTAACTTTGAAATTTTTAAAGAAAAATTAACATAAAGAAATTTGTTGAGAATTGAGAATATATAATGTTACGATTTCAAAGCTAAATAAACGATTTAACAGCTACTTTCGGACCACGTGTCCTAAAAACAATTTAAACTTATTTTACTGTCTTGCGAATCTATTTCATTAATACTGGGGGGGGGGGTACCGCCTTTCCACCTAACGACAGACCAACCTCCATTGTACAAATTATACAACTGTTCATACTCATTGTCAAATTGTATAATTATAATTTACATGTATTATGTAGTTATAAGTGATGATACATATTCAGACGGATTCTGTAATATAACAATTCTCGCGTGTATGAGATAAATAAATAAATTTATTACACCATCGCGAAAAACTTTTATATATATATATATATATATATATAGGGAAAAATAATGGATATTTTGATAAACCATCTCACAGTTTTTTATTATTAATTAAAATTGAAACTCCAACTTAGTACATATATTAGTAAGTGAGTAAGTGAATAAAAACGTCGCTCACTATTCAGCTACTCAAAAAGGGCAGTTGACGATGGACTTCGTAATTTTGAACCAGTCAAGTAACGAGGCCAGCACTTGATCTGGCACCCCTCTCTCCAAACTTCCACACCACATTATTGGGAGGACGTTTGAGCATCGACAGACTTAAAGTGCAGCTGATAATTTGTATATTAAGGGTTGGTCAACCATTAGGTGGATAGGGAGTACCCCCTCTCCTAGTTAAAACTAAAAAAATTTTTTCTTAGTTTTTGTTATTTGCTTAATCGAAAAGGAAGGAAATCATTATATTTTTCTACGTTACAATTTGTAAGAAGATTATATAAATAGTTTTTCTTATAGGTAAGAAGTAATTGGGACAAAAATTTTTAGGGTCTATTTATATAAGCAATATGTTGCTAACACCACCTGTCTGACGAAGTCAGATCGAGGCCCACGAAATTCATCATGGCATCGGTCTATATTGTACGCCTGTCGTTAGCCGTAGCTTTGAGCACCTTGCAGGTGACAGTATGTTTTGGCTCGGTTCCACCCCAATTATGAGGGAGAACACCCTGGGAGTGGTCAGGGGTTTCCTACCTCTCTTCCCCTTCCACCAACCACACGAGAGGACTTGCGGCTCGACGGCTATTTAAAGTACCCCCATGCCGCGCGCGAAGGCACTATACATTTACAAACATCCATGTCTTCTCCGGGATTCAAAAACCCAGGCCCTACGGCACAGCAGCCAGTGTTATATAAGCAATATTGTGTGTCGAAAGAAATGGATATACACTAAACTTAGAAAGAAAAAAAAAGTCCTTTTGAAAGAAGTAAAAAAAAAAGTGTCCACTTTTTTAATATCCTCTGATTAATCCATACACACACATATATCTTTTAAGAGAATAATCTGGATTAACCAGGTTGCGCTAAATGACACAAATAAGGACAGAATAAATACATTTTAGTATTGTAGTATGGGAAGTACTGGAAAAATTTCATGGTTAAATTTCTTCAGTACTAACATAATGAATTTCATTGACAGTGCTCGTTTTTTCAATATTTTTATCTTAGGATTTTTTTTGTGTTTCATTTTTTGAAACTTTTTTATGGTTGGGTGTGGCATCATCGTCTATAAATAACTGTATCGAGTTTCACAAAAGCTTTTTTCTGTAATACAGAATAAAAGTTTTTTATAGAAAGGAAAAGTTATACTTTTCAGAATTTGTAGCAGTGTGTTACTATCGATTAAAACATCAACTTCTATAAAAGAATCCCAAAACGCAGGTTTTAGAGAGATATTTCAGAAGTGTAAAACTGTGTTTTTGTCTAGTTCTGTATCACTAAAGTTTCGTAGTTAGAAAGAAGACGTACTTTTCCTTTTCTTGTAGAAAAAAATGTTCCAAATAAAAAATAAACGATTATTCAAATTATATTTAATATTATAATATTCAATATTTTTTAATGAATTGTACGCAATTTTTTCCCAGGAACACTTCCTTTTTCATCTGTGGCGACGATAATCTAGTGATCAAGGTAACGGACGTGGCTGGTGGACCCTCTGAAGACCCGCCGTTTTGGGGGGCGATGCTCAAACATTCCCCCTTCGGTGTGGTGTGGAAGTTAGCAAAAGGGTTCCAGCTCGCTCAGGTGTCGTTCTCGTCACAAAAAGGTCCGTCGCCAAAAGCCCTCGAGTAGCTGGATAGTGGGAACGAAAAAATTCAATCAATCCTTTTTAATCTATTTTTTCTTTAATTTATGATTAATAATGCCTTTTCATTTTTTTTGAGTGGCTGCTGCAATAATGTTTTTTTAAATCATAAATTACTTGTAACATCATAATTTATTAATAGTAAATTTTAAACCATGAATTTTTGACTTAGTTTTTTTTAAGTTCCAATTATGAGTTTTTAACAAACAGTAAAATTTTTCCGTAATATTTTCCTGTTCTACAAGTTTTATACCTTATTCTTCAAAGATAAGCTTAAAAGCGTTCATCAGTAGACATCGTCATTACTGATGAATTGTTGAGTAATACTAATAGTATGGAAAAAGAATTAAGTATTTTTTAAAATTTATATGAGAATATATATGACATATATATACAGCACTTTTTTATAAGGGTATAATGAAAATAAATTTGGATTTTATAGATTCTTCCATATACTTTTGTTCAAGTAAGGAAAAATTGCAAAATACAAAAATCTCTATTAAGAACTAATACATTATTTCTTTATTGGTGGAATGTTTCGCTATTAATACAATGTTCAATTGAGGATAAATAAGTATTATTAGTTTATCAATTCCGACTATTAGCTCTCACTCTCTCTCTATTTATATATATATATATATATATATATATATATATATCAATCGTTAATAAAATACTTTCTATTCATTCAATCAAGTTCAAATAAATTTTTTTGAACTTGTAGTGGAGGATACTTGATGTTAATACAGTTTTTTCAAACATTAATTCATTAATTACCGAATAATTAATTAAATTAAATTAATTGCCGGTATTCGACGCCAACTTGGATTCGTCTCCAATGTTGTAACAATGTAACTGTTGAAACAATGACAAAAGTTGGTGTCGAAAATCGGTTTCTCAGCCAAACTAACCAAACCAGGTGTGCATTGTTGCAACAATGCAGACAAATAATGTTCATTTTCAATTCCTACTATTAGTTCACTCTCGCCCTATATATATATATATATATATATATATATATCTTGTTCAAATTTTCAATCGTTAATAAAATACTTCCTATTTATCCATTCAAAGTAGGAATTGACTTAAAATTTTTTTATATTACTTGTTAGTTGATGAGTCTGATATAATCTTTCTCATTGTTTCAACACACACACACACACACACACACACACACACACACACACACACACACACACACACACACACACACACACACACACACACACACACACACACACACACACACACACACACACGCACGCACACACCACACCACACACGACACACTTTTTAATGTGTCAGTAGTGTGTTCAACGACAAGCATGAGAGCTCTTAGGAGTTGTTTGCTTTCACTTTCTTCCCATAAAGACACATAACTGCTGCGTATTGCGTGTTGCGGAAAACTATTTGCCCGTTTCGTAAGACAACGGTCGCGTGCGAAGGTTGGGAGGTCGCTCAATGACTGCTATAAACAATCGACTGTGCTTCGTATATTTCCTGATTGAGCATCACTTTTAGTATCTTTAATATGATATGTCCATTAGCGAAGAATTGAACGGAAAGGTTCTCGTTTTTGGACTACGTCGTCGGTACATTTGATTTCCTGTAAGTTTTTAAATGTTATTATTTTGGTAGGAAAAAAAAGAAATTTATAAAAAGAAAAATATTTGCGTAAATAAATTACAGGTAATTGAGATTAAATAAAAATCGTATTATTGTTTGGTGGACTCCTCGTATCAGACTAAAATTATCCACAGATAATTTTACAGGAAGATACTACGAGACATACACGCATAAAAATTTTCTTCTGAAGATAAAAAAAATATTATCAAACTCGATAAATTATTCTCATTTAACTCGAAATATAATTGGTATAAACAAATATAGGGTAAACAACGTAAAAACCAATGCCGTAATAAGGTAAACGCAAATAATATTCATCATTTTAGTCAAGTACTGTAAATTACAAGCAGAATAAAAAAAAACAGTTGTAGCAAACCTTATTTATGCCTTAATCATTATTATTTACATATAAAAATTATTATTAGTCAACATGTTTTAAAAGTACTTAAAATAAATATTGCAATCGTATTTTAATTCAAGATAAGAAAACAATTTAAATAACGTTTTTAGGCTGAACCTTAGATGAATTTTATTATTATTAATGTGCACGAACAGAGGCTTAGAATTTATTTCACCTGGTTTAGGGCGGAAAAAACTTCCAACTATTCATTATTTATGCAATTTATTTAATTAGAGTATATTCAGTTTTAATTAAATTCAAACAGTGTAAGTTATTTTTATGTATTAAATTTTAACACTTATTTTCTCCTCTATTTTGTGTGTTCTGCATGAAACGTACTAATTTATATATTTTTAATATCTCGTTATTTATCCATTCTGAGACATTGTGATCTTAGTGGTCATTGTAGCGAATTCTTGACCCACATCGTTGAGTCGCATGTACGAATCCTGATGCCTGTAGATGGGCCGATGCACGTTAAATCTTTTGTGGCTCAAAATCCATTCATTGGCGTGGTGTGGAAGTTTGAGAGTGAGTTGATTGTTAGGTGTCGTCTTCGTTATTTGAACGTGGTTTAAAATTATGAGATCCGTCGCCAATAGTAAGTA
Organism: Trichonephila clavata; assembly: GCA_019973975.1. Classification (NCBI taxonomy): domain Eukaryota; kingdom Metazoa; phylum Arthropoda; class Arachnida; order Araneae; family Nephilidae; genus Trichonephila; species Trichonephila clavata. The sequence goes on from BMAO01036169.1 coordinate 114,100, forward strand.
TAATAAATAAAACTTTATTTGGCACAAAATTTTTTACATTTTTAAAGTTTTATTTCTTTAAAGCAAGCATTTAAGTAATAGTTAAGTAGCTGGTAGTAAACGAATTCAATTTTTTTACCTATGATCGTCGTGTGAAACCATAAGATCTATTGGGTTTTAAATTAAATTACGAATAAATTTTCTTGTGGTAAAACATGGAAAAATATAAGGTGAACTACATTCTACCTGTTCTTGTCATCTGAATGAAGTTTAGAATCTAAAATCTGTAGAAATTTCTTCGTTGATACAATGCTGTTCAAAGTTTTAATCCCATTATATTAAATTTAGTAACGGTTTGAGATGTCCCCCCCCCCAATCCTCTCAAAAAGTGTGTCTTTGAATAAATAAAATGAAAGAAATTACGTGTTTGTTTAATTGAAAACAATTTGTCAATACTTTACTTGAGAGAAGTTGATTTTGTACTCCTTGTGTTTAGTTTAAAATTTCTTAATGTTGAAAATCGATGCTTGAATTTTCAGAAAAATTTTAAACATTTTATTCATTAAAAGTAATATAAAATTACGAGAGTTACAGAAAACATGAAATTAAACTAATCCTTAACAAAATATCTTTGCAAAAATTAATTTCTTTTATAAGAAAGTACGGGTCAAATTGTGTCGTTTATGAACTCCCAGTACAAAGTTTTTTTAAAGTTAAGAAAAAAGTTAAAGATGCCCTAAAATGCCTTAGAATCGTCTTCATTTTTTTTTTTAGAAAAAAAGTGGTATGATTATTTATAGTAGAAATTTCTTGGACACACACTAAAGATTTATTTGGTTAAAGAAAAAAGTGATCCTTCAAAAAATATAGAGAAAATTTTTCTGTTGTTCATTCTGTAGTGAATTATTCAAGTATGAAAAACATTCCATTAGATTAAAGAAAAGAGGAAAATTGATGTAAAGGTATATATTTTTTTGGAAAAGTTTTTGAATAGTTGGTATCGTGATACATTACAACACAACATGTGTGTAAATTTTTAAAATAATTCCACGTGATATTTTCTTTTCTAATAAATTTCTTTATTTCAGTAAATATATAGTAAATTTTTATTCTGATAATTTGCTTTAGTATGCTAATATTAAAGGAGTATCCGTACACACACAAGGCAAATAAAATATTGGAAAAATTATTTACTTCCACATCATTTAGAAACATTTGGTAAGAATTTAATATGGAAGAACTTGCATGTTTTCCTAAAGTTAAACAAAATAGACTATTCTAAATTAAATGAAATAAGAGAAAAAAGACGCAGAAGAAGGAAATAAAACTCTAAAGTTTCAGTTTCATTTTTTTTAATAAAACTGCTGATTAAATAGTTATAAATAGAAACGACAATCATTAGAAGTTACGAATAGAAAATACATTTTATGAAATTAAAACTAATACAAGAGAACTACGAGAGATTGCTCAAACGCATGCGCTGTAGCGAAAATTATATATAGCAAGTATTGATTGATACTATTTTGAGCTATGGATGTGGAAGTCTACTAGACTGCTGACTGGAAAATAACGGTTTCTCATCGTCTATTTCGTTTTCTAAAGTTTTAGTTGAAATAATACGTCAGACATTTTGATATATTATAGAGATCAAGAAAAAGAGTAAAGCATATATTCTCCATAACTTTATATAAAGCAAATATGAGATAAAATAGATTGTTTTGTGATACATTGAAAGAACTTTTTTTTTTGGATTTTAAAATACTTTCCATCAATTACGCATATTGCAGTATTTATATAAATCAATGTAATATTGATATTTATACAAATTTAATAGAATTAGAGATTATGAAGTAACTCTCTCTAAGTTCAGTCTGAAATGTTCGTGTTTATATGGAATAAACGAAATAGGGAAACTTTGCAGGGACAATTAATTGAGTTCAATAATTTATTTTAAAGCATCTTTATAGTTAATATTTAAAAAAAGTGGTTTAGAGAGAGAGAGAGAGAGAGAGAGAGATTAAAATGATTAAAAAGAAAAAACTACGCCCAAATATGATTTAACGAAACAAGATTATGAAATAAATGCACAGAAAAGGAATGTACTATAATTTTTAATTATATATATTAATTTTGTATATCGGTATTTAAATTTTACTTCGTTTGAATCCTACTTTTGGAATCTTTCTTAAAGTCTTAAAATTATCCTAATATTTTAAAAATTATTATTTGTACATAAATATAAAATGAAGCCACATTTTTTGTTAAATACTCTTGTTTATAATTAATATATTATTTCATTATTAAAGGAGTAAAGATTTATATATGTGTTAATAATTATAATGTAAATTTAATTGCGTTTTTAAATTTACATTCAGTATATGATGGCATATTTTCAAGAAGAAGGGATTAAATTTCAAAAGTCTTTTCTGTGTGACTGCTAACGGTAAGTGAAATTTTAAGTCGATCGATTTCAATATGGCACAAAAATTTAGTTGATTCGTCTTTATGGCGTGACTTTTCTATGGAAACCAAAACAGTTTTCTGACTTAAGGGGAAAAACTTCCTTTCTTATAGTTAAGTACAACTTTTTATTTTATTTTCTATACATTTTTCAAAATTTATTACCTCTATAAAATGGATTTTTCGTTCTATCAACACGCATGAAAACTTTTTTTTATCTCACTTTCAGAACAATAACAATTTATTACAATTGTAGGCTACATTAATTGATTTAAAATAAATTTAAAGGTCAGCCTTTGGTTTAGAAAAAAATGATTTAAAAAAAGCGAAATTAAATTTTAGCACCATATTTTGATATTCAGGAACTCTGTTAGTCTAAATTTGCTTCGATTAGAGTAGAATGGTTAATTTTATTTAGGATGGTGAAATCTAAAAACGAAATGGAAGTTCGAAATCTAAAAACTTTTTAGTTATTTTTCGTGTTGTATATTTTAATTTACATTTTGATTTTTATTATTAGTAAAGTATGAATTGTTAAAACATACTATAATTTAAAAGAAACAAAACTGGAAAATAAAAACGGATTTTATTTTTGAATTTCAGTATTGTAAAATACTGTTTTTTGCTATCCATTTTAGGTCAGAATAAGTAAATTCTTTTATAGTATGAATTAAGTAATCAGTTTTATACAAGAAATTGATGTCTAGTATCTGTATTTTTTTTTTCATTTTTATCATTTTCGTCAGAGGCTTCTACTATAGCCACGCCCACTGGACAATTCCCAACAGCCAATAGCAATGCTTTTTCTCGTAGCTTGACGTTTTCCACCTTAATCATTTCCACACATGGCAGTTTTTCCAAACATGAGATCAGAGGTTGCTTCGTAACCCATGTGTCCGAAGACGAATCACAACTTAATAACTAATTAGCTTATCATCATAATCTCTTTTCTGAATTGAAAAAACAAATTTACAAGACAAAGGAGAATCACAAAAAATGTGCCACAGATTTTTTAAATAAAAATTTAATTTTAATGAATCATTTCTTATTTTATTAATTGTATTAGTTATTGTTTAATGTATATGAATAACTCTCAAAAATATACCTTTCAAGTTCTAGGTATATTTTTAATATACTTTGAAGTAAAAATTATAAAAAATATTGGTATATTTTTATAAAAAAATTACTGAAAGTATAACAACAAATTCTGATATATAAATGGAGCATTTTAAATTGATCCCATGAACCTTAAATTACATTATATTTAATTTACTCATCTATTTTCCATTTTTATTGTACCGTCATAATGAATGCTTTTTACGTACAAATATCACTATACCTAAATAAGTGGCAAAAATTTAAAATTTGCACATGAAAGCAAAATATAAAAAACGAAAACTTTAATAGAAAATTTTAAAAAAAAAAAACTGCGTAAAACGGTTGTTACTTAATGAAATATGGAATTTAATATAAAACTCCCTTTTAACTAATTTTTTAAAAAATACACAAACATATATATTAGCTTAAAGGAATACTTTTAACATTTTAATAAAAAAACGAAAATCCATTTATGATTTTTTAAAAAATTTAATCACAAAAATAGGTTTTTAAATCTTATGTAAAATTTGCAACCAGATTTTAATTTTTCGTCAACGATTCGTAGATCCTCATTGCATCGATGAGAATTAAATTAAATTAAAATTTCTCTCTTCGTATCACATGCTTGCTTGCTTACTTTAGATTAAAGCAGAAGGAATTCGATTAATTAAATTCGAATTCCATTAATTCTGGAAAAGCATGCTCGAATTTTCTAAGTAATAAGTCAGAGTGCTGAAAATACGGAGAATATGTATGTAAGAGGGCTAAAATTTGTATAATTAGTTCCAAAATGCTTATGATTTTCTTCAATTCGATTTTCACGAACAAGGCACGGGACTCTTATATCCTTAAATATGTTACTGAACTATTTCAAGAAATCAACAAAGGATGTTCAGCTTTGAATTTCTAACATTAAATATGTTGTGTTCAGTTTCCTTTTATTGCTCATTCTTCAAGCAGTATACTTTTCCATGATTCCTGAAAAGTTCTCTTATTCGTGCCTCTACTAGGGTTTCTGATTTCTCGGCTTTTTTTTCATCTAGGAAATCATTGGAACATAAGTCTTTTTCTGAAATGAATCAAAAGTGAAAAATCTATGAGTTATTTTTCATTATCAATAATCATAGAAAACATGGATATTCATAAATTGCAAAATTTATGCTTCTTTACATATTAAGTGACAGAAAGCAAATAAAATGTAATATAAATTCTTAGATTTAAGAAAACTTAAGCCATTACATGTTTTTCTCACTCCCCTAATTTTTAGCTTTATTATGAACAATCAGTCAACAGAAAATGAATGCCCTCTCTGTTTCTAATTGTTTTCGAAGTCTCTCCCTGTTTTATATTATTTAATGATCGATTTTCTATTGAGTCAAATAACTTCAATTCCTGTTTCACTACTTTGCTCAAGGTAGAAATCTTGCTAGTGTAATGACGTAGGATCTTTGTCGTTGAGTGGATCGTTTTTTTCTAATTTTTCATTCAACATTACAAATACCTTTTAACATTTCTGCGCTCTGTTCTGAGTACAAAAACTTGGATCGTGATTCATCTTTTTCACAAAAACGTCTTGTTATAATTATTTTAACTCATTGAAACAAAGAATCTTTATTTGATAAACAGTAGCAGAAGCAATATTATGCTTTCTCCCGAAATTTAAATGGGCTTAATCCACCTAAACTAACACAAATTGTGTCTCTCACTAACTCTCAGGATCAGAGAACATTTCATACCTTTTGAAAATTTTGAGCTTTGGTTCAATTTTCCAAATAATAATAGTAGATACTTCTTTGGCAATCATTGTCGAGTTTCGACTACATAAATTTTTCTAAATCAATTTTTACTAGCTTCAAGTATTCTGCAATTGTAGTCACTTTCAACTTCTACATTAGCCAACGTTTTTTTATTCTTAAATATCAATTGATTTTTTTTAAAATGCTTGTTTTATGTCTAAAAATCTTTCAAGAAACATCAAAAATTATTCCAATGTGTTTTGGTGTCTAACCAATTTTCTCCCAGCCAAACTCTGCATTTAAAATAATATTTGTAACATTTCCTACTAGTGAGGCAACTTTCTGAACAATTTTACAAAAACTAGTATACCCCTTTATCTTCATTTATATCATTCGTAGAGCTTTTTCTGCATAAATAATATAAGGCATAACATCTGTTCATTTACCGCCTTCAAATACTAAATCCAATGCTTTATCTTATTCATTAACTCGCAATTTCAACACTATTTTAATCATGTGAAATGTTTTCTATCTCAACATCGCATCCTCCCCAATTAATTCTTTTCTTATAATGAACATCTCACAAGTCAGAAATATATATGGTTGCGCATATCATAGGTGGTACTCACAATTAATCGTTTTTCCAAACTTAACCATTAATAACACTAAACTATGTACCTTTTAATTGTGTAATATTTTTTAAATTTAGCCTTTACTGCTTTAACACATTTCTCTGCTGAAAAGAATCCACCAATTCTTGAGTATCCGACTACCCTAAAATTATGAATTTTGCCAACAATTGACAAATTTTCATGATTTTATATTATAGGCCATCTTATTAGCTTTATAAAAATAACAAATTTATTATTTTCCGTTCACTGGAACAAAAACTACAGGCGTTTTAGGAATAGCAGATGTCAATACTTTCAGCAAGATGTCATTCTTTAAACGCGTTTCACTCGAAATGTGTTTTTTTGAAAATGCTCAAACGGAGTCAGCGATTGCTAAAAACTTTTGAAAATAATGAACTGAAATTTTTTGTGTATGTTCTGTATAATAGTAGAAGTGTTTTAATCTTCTGATTTATCAATCACTGTTTTATTACAAAATGTACAGTCCCTTATGTTAATATAATCACTGTTTTCATAAGCAGTTTTATGTAATATTTTAGTTTTTGTAAAAGAATAAAATATCTCTTATCCTGAAGGTCATTTCAAAATTGAATAACTAACAACACATCAGAATTGAAAAATGAAAATTTGTTCATATTCTTTTGGTACAAAATGGGCCGCATTTATGTTATTTTTTGTAAATTTTTACGCATTTTTTTCTCATTTTAGTTGTAATAATTTATTTTTCTCTTCTTAATTTTAGCCTTTTTTTTCTTAAAATGCACTAAACAAATATAAAAACAACAAAAAAAACTCATATATCTCCATTTTTTTTTAAAAAAAAGTTGGCTCAAGTAGTCGGATACCTTACTTTCTTAAATTACAGACTTTACCTTCATTGAAACGAACGTTTATGTTTAAATATCGTCTATTTTTAAAAATGTACACTAATCTAGAGTCAAACTACAACGTAATCTCGTTTACATGAATTAGATAAAGTCACCTGAAGCTTAATTGAATCATATTGTTTATAGATAAATTTCCCGACATCAATAGTACGTTTTCTGATTTCCTGCCCTCTCTTTTCTGGGAATTACAAAAGTACGAAAATCTAACGATTTCTCGGGAATCCAGGATCTCTGGAACGAAATCCTGGGCGATAAATCTAGTAATTCGGACTAGACTAAAATATGACGAGACGTACATGTGGCATCCACTTTTCACACTAATTCTTCCTTTGAAACAGATATTTAATTTTCATCAACTTCAACCGCGCAAGATGCTTACTTTTTTTATTAATTTAATCTGTTTAATGACATTCATTAGTTAATATTGTATTTAAGCATTAATTTTGTTTAAATTATATTTCTCGAAATTTGAATGAATAAGTATTTTTTTTATATCTAATTAAAGTAAAACGGCTAAGACTTATTGTTAATTGTTTTGCTGTAGTAGGACTACACAAAGCGCAGAAGAGATGTATGAATATAATATAACAAATTTTGAAAATTATTTTATTTAAAATAAGCGGAAGAGTTTACATTTAAATAATTCTAGTAGAGAGAGAGGAGAGAGAGAGAGAGAGAATAGTTTTACAGATTTAGCGGGGGGAGGGAGAAAAACTCGAGGTAATCAATATTTTTTTATTTACATAAGATGGAATTTCTTAAAAAATTTGGAACAAAAGTCAATTTTATGGCTGTTGTCACCAGAAAGAGAACATTCTCACATTAATTGGTTGCAAATCTATTAATTTAACAACATGAAAAAACGTCACTATTATATGTTTTTAGATATTAATTGCAGTTTTCATCAAAATACATTTTTAAATTTATTTGATTCGATATTGATTTAAAAAAAAATTTAAAACAGATTTTGAATTAAGAGGAGTTTGAAATATCATGTATCGTTTATTTTCTTAATTTAAACCAAAACATAAAAGCTAGAATTTTTTTAAAAAAAATTTAATAAGCTGGAAGAACAACGACTTTGAAACCTAAGAACTATTAGTTTGGGCTTCGATTCTTCAAAAGATTGTCATGTGGTTATGGAGAAAATTTATAACTTAAAACATAGTGATTTTTATTTGAATAATGAAAAATTGTTTTATCTGTTTCACTTTATAGACATCCAATATAACTGAATCTTTCATCAAAAAATTCTTGAGTGATGTTAATATCATAAATTAAATTTACTTAATATATTGAAAGGGAAATATACTTTTTGCCAGGGTCAAATAAACTGCTGGGATTGTGTTTTTTTGTATAATTTAAATTTCTTAATAAATTTTAGGAACCACTCCATAATTACTACGACTCATTTAAAAATATATTTAAGATATCATCATAAAGAGTCTATTTAAAAATTAGTATTGAAAGAAAGAAGAACTTTATGTTGATTACATTTGAAAGAGGGCTTGTTTTAATAGCTTATGTTGTTATCTTTTAAGTACAAGGACATTTATACTAAATTTCTTCTCAAGTGCATACTTGGAAAATTTTTTTAGTTGCATTTCAGTTCCTTTAAGAAAATTCGTGTTTATTTCCAGTGTTGTGACTCTTTTTTCTTTCTCATGTTTTTGTAATTCAGTTATAAATAAACTCTCTCAAAACTTTCCAGATTTTAAAAAAATTCGTTGCTTATTTAGAACGGCTTTGCTTAATATTATCAAGAAAGGAGCATTTTCCCTTTATAAATGATAATGTTATCACAAAACCCCTACTTCTAGTGCATCAGTATTCGATAACTTTCTATTTGTTTCGTGTCCTTGTACCTCCTTGATGACCTAGTGATAACCGATAACTGGATTCTTTTTTCTTAAACATAACTTATCATTTTAAAAATTCGGAAATAGTTAAATACCTTACTGTTGAAAGCATTTTAAAAGTAAATAAAATCTCAGTCGAAGAATCAATTGGTTAGAAATTAATTTTAAGTACTTAAATTTTTTCCCAAGTTTAATGGAAAGTCCTAACAAAAATATATTTGGCTATATCTGCATATCAAATGTAAGACAAACATTTAGTTATGAATGGAAATAATTACTTACAGAAATTAAAAGAAATTTAAAATACCAATTCGTAACTATATTTACAATGGTTTTAAGGGGTACGCGAGATAAAAATGGCGACCTCACAACTATCTTTAAGTTTGTGTAACTTATTTCTGGCTTTCTGATTCCTTAAAAATATGTATTATTGACCTACGTTAAATTAAGGAGCGTAATGCTAATCCTTTTTTTTTATGGAGTTTCTACTTTCCCTTCTAAACCTAAATGAGTACACCTATTTAAATAAAGTAAAGTGTATTTAAATAAATTAAATTTATGAAGATTTATCTGGAACTACACTCCAGTTACTTTGATTTTTTTAAAAAATTGTACTTATTTTAATGATTTATCCGTGAGTTTTTAGATGTTCAAAAATATTTAGAAATATTTTCAAGTACTGTGTGGAAGAAAAATATAAATTCGGACCTTAATTTTCTAGTTCTCTCGAATGTACTTTATTGCATTTAAATCTTCATATCATCAAAACAAATTAAAAAAAACCCGAATGCCTGACATTTTATGAATGCTTTTATGGATGGTTAAAATACGCATTAAAAATATTTTTCTTGCATTTTATCTCTCTCTTTCGTCTGTTATCTACTTCGAGGAAAGAAAGGGAGCAATACCTTCGTAACGTTACTTATATTTCTTAAGATCCTTGCCAAAATTAATCAGATTTAATTTTAACCTGAGTTTCTCTTTTTCATTTAAAAAAAAAATTGAATGTGTGCGTGTGAGTAGTTCTTATAGTTGGCAGAATTTTGAATAGCGAAATACAGTTTATTTATTTTTTTAATAAATTGGACGCATTCTTTTTTAAAGTCTGAATATAACTATTAGGAAGAATTTAAGAATTTGTTCAGTGAGAAGCGCAGATATATCATAAAAATATACATTATCTTATTGTAGCTAAAGAATATGCAAATTTCTTTTTAAACCATTTAAATATTCAACTAATTTAAGCCAAGTAGCCTTTCTCATTTATTGAGAAATCATGAAAAGGTCGAAAGGTTCTTGCTTAAAATATTATAAATTCATGTTAACACATTTTACGCTAATATTCTTTGTACATGAAGTGTAAAATATTTTGGAGATGTGTGTGAGTGATGTAAATATTTTTGTAACTAAAACTTAATTTTATTCAGTAGTAATATTTTTGTTTTGTTAAAAAATTATAAAAGAATTCTTAAGTTTTTTTCCCAAAGAAATTACTTTACACGTGATATTTAATCTCTTTTAATGAGCAGTACGATTTTAACAGTAATGGTGATATCACTGAACAGAAAAAAGCTTGAATTCCGTAAATTATATTCAAATAATTCTTTATCCTAGTTATTATTAAAAAGCTTTTTATTTTCTTGATGAATAATATTTTGATATTTCTTTTCGAATTTCAACAAGCTAGTTATATAATTAGAATCTTACACACTTACTTAAACGATATTCATTCAACTTCTTGATAAATAAGATTAGAATACTTAGTATATGATTTAAAAATAAATGTAAGTATCTGAAATGGATCTACGTAAGAACGTGACCGTTAAATGTGCACGTGAAATGTAGTTGCTTAAGAACTATCTAAATTTTTTTTAGGTTAATTCTAAACTGTATGGAAATATCTTACCATATCAGAGATACGTTTGATAATGGTTTCACCGCCTATATGATTATTGTGCCTATGTTGAGCCAGAGTTCAAAGTTTGAGCTTAAAGAAGATAGAGTGCTTTTGATTTCAAAACATTTGGTAACAACTGCAATTTTTTTTATCAACCCTCTATCACATTTATTTGCCATGAAATAGAAAGAATCATGTATGTCTTATAAGCGCAATATTTACTTTAGATTAATTCTTTGCCTTAATTTAAGGGTTTTTGAAAATGTATAAAATTACTGGGTTTAATATAATTTACTGTTATCTATCGACTGTTGCATTGCTCTCTGTTTGTCTCAATTCGGTTTTGGATTCTGATTTTTTTTCAGTTTTCCTAAGTTATTATCGAAAATTTATTCTATATTTGTTGCTTATTTTACGAAAGAATTGTCACTTTAAGAAACAATATACGTTTCAGTAATTAGGATAAATTAATAGTAAATTTTTTTACGATTGTGTGGGAAAAAAAGAAATGTGTTCATGAAGCAGTTATGGCCACGGTAGCTTAGTGGTTATGACCTTGGTGATAAGAAATTCAGAGATAGAGCGGGAAAACAATTCTCTACACAAAAAATGCACAAATTTATTCTAACAAAGTGGTATTTAAAATCAGGACTCAAAAGAATTATGCATATTTCAAGAAGTTTGTGTGTTTTAAAAGATATATATATTTCTCAAAATAAAAAAAATATTAAGCTCAAAACATGAAACAAAAATTTCTTTCCGTGTCTTTTCGCTCCAGGCAGCTACCGTCGTATAAGCCGCATCAATGGTACGGGGCCCCCGAGCTACAGGGGCCCTAACATATGTAACTACAGTCCCACCAACAGGTTTCTCAATCTAAAAAAAGGACCCAAAGGAATTTTGATACAGGGCCCGATCAGAACTAGCTGCGCCATTGGCTCCAGATCATATCAATCAGATGAGAATAAACGCGTCAACGCTATCTGTACTGATAAAATTAAAAGTATGTGTGTGTACGTGCGACAAAGCACAGAAAAGGAAAGACTCAGATATGTGAAATTTGGTAATCTAGAAAAATACTTGATGTATGCACCTCGACGGGAATTTTTAGAAATTCACTTTTGATGTTTTCAAATTCAATTTTGAAGCGAGTTTTCACAGCTCTGACGATAAGACGTCCCATGATATTACATCTATCACTTATTTCGATAAAATATTCATGCAATTTTTTGGAGAATAGATACGTATGTCAGTTCCATTGTATTTATTTATCATTTATTTTGTCTTTGCAGCAGAATTACAAATCTTTCGCGAATGAGAGAGAGAGAAAATCACATTTTAGGAAAAGCATTCATCCACAGCAGCTAAATTTGGGATTCGTTAGTTTGTGTCTACAGCTCAGTTACACTGTTTAGGCAATTCGATCAAAATTATGCCTTCTTTTATATAATTTATTTCCTAATCCTATACGTAACCAAAACTATCTTTGTTAAGATAATTTTAACTTCAGTTAATATTGATATTGTAAGTCGTTTTCAGTTGTTAGTTATGCAGTTGTTGATAATTTGACGAAAACTAAAGCTATTTTATTTGTTTCTGGTAGTTGTTTACTTCCGTTAATATTAATGTTATTCATTTCTCAGTTTGTGTTTTATGTAGTTTTTAATGTTAGTAAATGTTAATGTAATTTATTTCTCAGATTGTGTTTTATGTAGTTTTTAATGTTAGTTAATGTTAATGTAATTTATTTCTCAGATTGTGTTTTATGTAGTTTTTAATGTTAGTTAATGTTAATTTTGTAATTTCTTTTCCAGTTAACATTATTACATAAATTTACATAATTTTTTTTGAGACTCTAGGTAGACTCCTTGTGTGCCAACAAGTATAACACAAGGCTTACAAACGTAAGTCAATACTCAATCAATAGTGGTAGGAAGTTTTAAGTACAGGGATACAAGCACAAATGGGAATCAAAAGGTAAAAAGAAACAAGAAGGGATGCAAATACAATAAACACAGAACAAAATACAAGATTGCTCACGTGCAAAAACGGAGACATTCAGTAATTAAAATTATACAATGGTGGAGGTTTGGAAGCACATTTGTGATCAGAATAAGATTTTCAAAATACAAATGCATAAAAAGCATACATACACACAAATACTTAAGAATATACACACAGACATATATACGCACTTGCAAAAAAAGAAAAAAAACAGATACATACATACACAGTAAATGTTAGAAAACACACAAATAATAATAATAATAATATATTAAAAAAATTTTAATTTACAATCTAAACAATACGAGAAAAAATGCTATTAATATATGCACAAAACGATGTATAAGAAGACTTGCTCTGAACAAAGGCAGAGAAAGGAGGAGGGCACGCTATATTGTTCTTTTGTAGGCAATTCATGAGAGTACGTCTTTCGGAAGAGAATTTAGCACAAGCAAATATTAGATGCTTGACATCCTGGACTGTGTCACTGGAGCAAGAACACTGGTCAGTAGGTGACAAATTGAAGCGTTTCAAATAAGCTTTAAAGTTTCCATGCCCAGTTAGAAACTGGGTAAGTATAAAATTAGGATGAAAGTGTTTAGCCTTTAAACGATTCTGAATAGAAGGAATAAATTCCTTGGTGAAGAGCGCATTATTTGATATTTGATATAATTTATTCCAATCAGAAATAATTTTTTCCTTAAAAATATTTTTATAATATGATTTTGGAATGCTCATGGGAATCAAATTGCTTAATTTTGTAGCTTCTTTTGCAAGCCAGTCAGCACGTTCATTGCCATAGATTCCCGTATGACTCGAACAAAAGAAAAAAAACTTTTACACCTCTGCTTCGAAGAAAATTGAGATCAACTTGCGTTTGAACAATCAGTTGATTTTGAGAATCAATGTTATTTAAGGCATATAAAGATGAAAGAGAATCACACACACATACTGCAAATTAAGAAATCCGATGAAAGGTTTTCGTTATTACAGATCCAAGAGACTGCTTGAGCTATGCAAAGTAATTCAGCCTGAAAATCACTACATTCATCTCTTATTCTAAATTGGCGAGTTTCAATTTCAATAAAATCTTGGAAGATAACAAATGCAAGGCCAACCTTATTGTTGATTTTGCTACCATCTGTAATGCAGACAACAAGAAAGTTGTCTTCAATATTTTTATGGTAACTAACAAAATTAAGGGGAAATCGTTCAGAAGGAGAGGAAGAACAGAAAATCGCAGGGAACCATTTAGACTCTTATTGGTACAGTTCTTCGTTGCACTCTTGAATTCATTATTTCTGATAATAAAGATGTCAATAGGTGGGAAGTCCGAAATAGCAAACACAGCATCATAGAATATCGTTCGATACCCAGAAATAACTCGGAGAAGTATTCTTCGTTGAATCTTTTGCAAGAGCCGGCAATTTATTTTCTTCTTCAAGGCAGATCCCCATATTCGTGAACCATAACAGATAAATGGAACAATGCCTTGTTTATAAATGAGGGATGAGACATTGGACTTGATCCCAAAGCTGCTTCTGGCAACCCTATTAAGCCCTAGCAGAATTTTTTCACATTTATTTGAAAGATGCAAAATATGTTGTTTCCAACAGAATTTACTAGCAAGAACAATACCAAGATATTTTAGTTCCTTCACACAATCGAGAGGAATTCCATTAAGGGTGAGGTTGCTAGTGAGGGTGTTGTTTTCTCTCTTCCCCAAGATCATAACTTTTGACTTGACAGCATTAAACTCTAATTTAAAATTCTTTGCCCAGGTTGATACAAAATCAAGGATAAGCTGCGCTTGTCTGCTTATATCATGAAAAGACTTTCCCTGAAAACAAAAAAGTAAGTCGTCGGCAAAAGCAATCGTTTCACAAGAAAAAGCCAAGATTTTTTTTCCAAAAAATCATTAATAATGATGTTCCAGAGAAAAGGTCCAGAAACGGATCCCTGAGGACATCCCTTGTTCAAAAATATCTCTTTTGAGGAATGACCTAAAGATAAAGTCACAGATCTATCCTTCAAGAAGCTGGAAATTACGGCAAATAAGTTGTTAGGGATGTTAGATCTTTTTAGAATACCAGGCCACCACAAGCATTATCAAAAGCTCCTTTAATATCCAAAAAAAGCATGATTGTATGAAAATTTCTCTTTTTTCCTTTTAAAACAATTTCATTAAGTTTCATCAAGGCATCCTCGGTACATTTTTGTGGCATAAAACCAAATTGATTTTTACTGAAAAAACTATCTTTGTGTAAACGCCAGGCCACTCTGTTGATAATGAGTCTTTCAAAACATTTACCCAAAGTTGACAGTAAACTGATACACCTAAGGTTGTCTAAATTAGGGATACGGACGTCGTTCACTTTGGGAATCAGGATAATCCTAGCTTTTTTCCAACAGAGAGGAAAAGTCTTGAGACGAAGACATGAGTTAAAAACTTTTAAAAAAGACCAGGGTGCATTACATGCAAATTCTTGACAACTTCATTAGGAATAGAGTCAGGGCCAGGTGTCTTTTTTAACTTCAATTTACTTATAACAGCATCAATTTCATGGATGGTAAAAGGTGGGTCATTCTCTATGTTGCTATTGATAAGAGCGTCATTTCGAATTTCCTTGTGACAATCATCATCATCGTTCTCACAATCGTCAGAAAAAGAATGGAAGATAATCTCATTAATTGTCTCTTCAAAAGAATTTTAGTCACAGTTCCACATGGAAGAGCAATTTCATGGAGTTCAACTCTCTTCTGAAACTGCTGTTTGACGCCATAAGTATAAATCTTTTTCCACACATTATTTACATTAATTTCAACCAAAAATTCCCTCCATGAGCTTAAATTGGCATCTAAAAGTTTTAAATTATAATTAGCTCTTAATTCTTGGTATTTACTTTTATAAATTTCTCTTAAAGCGACATTTTTACATCTCTGGAATCTTCGTCTTGCAGCATTAACGTGCTTTCTCATGCACCCAATTTCTGTTGTCCACCAAGGAATTCTGTGCATCCCTAGCTTTTTAATTGGAATGGACATTTTACAAGAATTCTGAATTATAGAAAGGAGATCATTTACGAGATCATGCAAAGATTCTGGATTTTGGCAGGAGTCGATGAGATTACTAATTCTTGACAGCAAGTATTTCGATGAGTCATAGAAAAGTTTCCAGTTCGCTTTTTTCAGATTGAAGATACAGACGTCACGATTTTTTTGTTGGAGAATTGGCATTAATTACAATATCGAACTCAATTGCTTTGTGGTCGGAGAGAGAATCATAAGCAGGCAAATGCCAACAAGAAACATCTTCCAGCAAATCAGTTCCAACTGCAGTTACATCAATGTAGCTAGATCCTTGAGAGCCGCAAAATGTAGGACCGCAATCTTCATTAATGACAAAAAGGTTATGGGCACTAATAAAATCGGTGATCTTGGAACCTCTAGAGTCGGAAAGGGGACTGAACCATGTTTCAGATTTGCTATTGGCGTCCATTGACCAGACCAGTCTGTTAATGGGCATCTTGGAAAAAATTTGGTTAATTTTTTCTAAGTCAAAATCAATATTCTTGGAGGGTTCGAAATAGTAGGAAACAAACAAAAAGGATATTTTATTAATATTTAAACGTACTGTCACCATGTTGTAATCAAGGTGATTTAGATCTAGAAAGGTTGAAATATATTTCTGTTTCTGACAATAATGGCTGCTTTAATTATATCGAAAGAAAGACGAAAACTCTGTAAGATGAAGGAAATCCAGGAACAGTTCCCTTGTACGAATGAGGCTCTTGTACCAACGCAACATCAATATTTCGAGCTTCCATATTCAAAATAAGCTGCTGTGTAGCACGTTTTGATTTATGTAAATTAAGTTGCAAAATACGTAAATGTGGTTGAGGTAAAAAACTATTCATAATTTGTTTGAGTGCAACGAGTTTCTCCATAAATTGATGACATTTACAGCAGCTGGAATAAGGTTTGTGATTTACATCTACTTTTTTATTTGGGTCTCTTGTTTTCTTGTTGAATCTTATACAATTAATGCAAACCTGAGTAGAGAGATTGCATTCACTACTCTTGTGTTCTCCAGCACATTTGAAACAACACAAGCCATTTTCACATTCTGCAGCCTTATGATGATATCCAAGGCACTTAAAGCAGCGGTTAATGGCCAGGAAATCCTCGATTTTGCAAACATTCCAATTTGCTCTCAGGAAGTTCATTTTAAGGCACAGTTTTCGACAAAATGGACTTACCTCTAGAACCAAATGCCGGGAGTTTTCGAATTTTTTAAGAGTGAAACGAATTTTTGTCTCCTCCCATAATTGTTCTTTCTCTCCCAATTCCGGATTCTGCTCCTTCAAAAGCTGGAGAACTTCATGGTCACTAATTTCATTCGGAAGATTTTTCAAAAGCACATTTGGATTTCTCTTCCTTTTAATTACATATTTCATTTAATTTAAGTATACATACACTTTGTATTTCTTTTCCTGCTATGCAATATTTTTTGTGTTTTCGGATCATATATTTAGTTCTTTTACTTTATCACCAACATGGCTGTTGTTAGATTAAGTCCAATACTGAAAAAGAACTATGACGCAATTTGGCGCCATTTTTCTCTGTTACTAAAGGTTAACTACTGAGCAAGAATTTTATCTCGAATCGACTACGGTAGAATTTCTATTAAGTTAGGAATATCTTATCTATTTTAGAATGCTTTTTGACTTAAATTAATGTTGCAATTTTTTTTTTCAGTTTAAGGCTGCTTCATTTTTGTTGAATAATAAGGATTATTTTATGAACTACGTTATTGCGTTTTACTATAGTGCATGTTAATTATTTAGATGGCAACATGATTTGCTTAGTTCATTATATAGCCATTTGAGTAAAAAGAAAGGAAAGCGAAGAATGTACATGAAGAAGATGGTATAACGCAAAAATGGAAAGGTTCAGATGCATGAAATTTCTTACGCTGAAGTATGATAGTAAGTACTTTGCTATGAGTAACGGTAATATGTACCTCGAAGCAAGTTTTTCAAAATTTGTCTTGGACTTTATTAAAAATTTGTTAAAGAAGAAATTTTGGAATATTTTTCTAGCTAGCTCAAAAATGAAATGTTGTAGATGTACGATTCTCTTACACTGTCTGAAAAATTCAAGAAAAAGTTGTTTTTTTAAAAAATTTTTTTCATCAAAGAGGATTTTTGGAACCTGTATACTAAATCACCAATTTTTGGTAAATATTTAACAAAGGTACTTAAACGTGTCAATTTCTTATTCTTTTCTTAAAAATCATTCATCTAAAAATCCATCAATCCAAACGCCATTGTTTTTATACAGCATGCGGAATGAGCATATAATCTTATTGAGAAAATATCACCCAATTGGTGAATTTTCTGCATATTTTTAACTACACCACCAAGAGCGAATTTTTGCTTTTTTTTCTTATCAGAGAGAAAAAGACGAGCCGTTTTCACATGGTTTTGGTGTATATTTCGTCAGGTAACGTCGTAGTCTATTTTTGGAGCTTTTTGTATTTATTTTTTTGTTCTTTGATTACGATTCTTACGGAGAGTTATGATTATTTATTTTTTTGGAAAACCATTGCAAAATATATTCTTTAAAAAACTCACTAAAAATATTCAGAAGAATATAAAAAAAAGGCCATAACTTAGAAAAAATATTTAAAATTTTTATGTAAGTCGCTCTGCACCAGATTGGACTTGAACACTTATTTAAAAAATACTTAACAAATTGACGGAAGAAATTGATAAGTCTTGTTTCATAAGTTAAACCACATGAAGAATAGCTACTCCCGTAAAATACCTATACCAATCAATTGTAAAAACAGCAGATGTAAAATTTATTTTTCATGTAGATTTAAATACAAGTGCTTTTCGAATTATTAACAGTCGTAGAGTTTACTTTTTGAAATATATTCTTCATTTTACTTATAAAAATGCTATTATTTTTAATTAAGAATAAAAATGGTATTACCAAAACTAAAAAGTACGCAAATTTTGAAAAAAAACCCCAGTTTCTTAAATTTGAATTTATAAATCAAATATAATAAATGATGAAATCAAATCAAATAAATCAAAATATAATTTGAATGATTATTAGAGGTAAAAAAAAGAATGGAGTTGAATTTAAGCTGTGCAATATTTAATTTATTTAAAAAATTATTTTTATAAAACACTTTTTGTGATGATCAACTTGATTCCCATTAATTGAGATATAATTATTAACTAGGCACAATAATTGTCAAATACATAGTATTTTACTATTCTCTATGTATATTTTATATTTGAGTATGTTTTTTTTACATAATTTTTTTTCTATTTTTCGTATTATAATACCCCTTAGCTTGAAATGTAACAATTTTGAGATCCTGTATGAAAACATTACTGTCCTAACACGATCGAATGTGACTTTGGAAAAATGACAATAATAGCCATTTTTTTGGCTGGGAGACATATCAGGGACTATTTTCATATTCAGACATCAAACTAAATTCTATAGCTGCCTTCGTATAGCGCTAAAGATTTGAAGTGAAATGCGAGATACATTTTAAATTGGAAAATGTTCCAGTATTAAGACAAGTTAATCTAGTTATCATACAGAGTCTTAAATTTTGGAAATAATCAAGAAACATACAATTTTTCACTCTTACAAAAACTGATTACACGTTTAGTACATTTAACCATATAAACTAAAATCTGAAGCATATTTTTACGTTTCAGATCGTTTTTAAAATACAAGAAAAGTTAATGCAAATAATAAGCAGGTTTTACGGGGTAAATCGTAATTTATTTTGAAACTCTATTATAAATACAGTCTTCAAACATGAAAAAAATAACTCCCGAATAAATCTATAATAGCCCAAATTTAAAGTTTATACAGCAATACAATTATGCAGTCACACTATTGTAAGAGACCAATGAAACGCACAGTCGTTGTCAAATTTGTACCAATGTTGTTTCCCTCTGTTGTCCTTTTAAAGGCTGGAAAAAAATCTTCTAAAAGTTTCTAGAGTTTTCTCTTTCAATAATCATCCTAGACCTTTTTGTATTTTTTAAACGCATCTATTTTAGTCGTCATTTTGGTGACATTTGCTTACAAAGTTTGTCGCCGAGGTTGCTTGCATTCACATAGTATTATTAAAGAGCATTCTATCTTGATCTGAAAACGAACTTTCCAGTTACAATAATACCCTTCCAGAAGAAAAGCGAACTAAGTCTGCATGCTTGCCCCCTTGAAAGATTGCACTTCCCGGACAGTGCTCTTTTCGAGAAAATTATCCACAATGTTTTCACTGTAAGAAATCATTTGGTTGGTGTGTACAACTCTTGTCTCAGATATTGGCGACAGAACCTCAGCGATTGTTGAAGCTTCTTTGTCTGGTACGGGCATAGTTTCTGGCCATTTTGCGAAATAATCCACAATAATTACATATTAATTGTCTCTGTTAGTGACAGGTAATAACTCCAAAATATTCAGAGCAATCAACAGCAAAAATATATTTCTTAATTGTAAGCGCACACACCACACACGGACATGCAATGCTGCCTATCCAAAATGTAAGCTCACGAAGGAGAGGGGATATCAAACAAATTATTCAATAAACAACAAAATACAGGGCTAAAAGGAAATTATTAAATCAAAAATTCATATCCGATTTAGAAAAAAAAATCCGTACTTTGTGTATTTTACATGATAGCAATTAGTCCTGAGACATTACCCAACATTGGAAGAAAGAGGCTTATGACGTATTCTTAGAATATAACAGCTCTTCCAACTTCAACATTTACTAGGGGTCAAATAGCACTTTTAATGTAGTAACTAGGATCTATATGCTCGACCTATCGTATGCCAATTATCGACCGATGGGTAACAAATCAAGATCTCCGAAGAGACAATGCAACCTGTTGAACATTAAAGGATTGTTGAATATTGTGTGTCATGTACGGACTCCCATTACCTTGTTCAAACTTGGATGCAGGAAGCCTGGAAGATAAGGGAATACAACAGTGTCTGAAACTTCGGAGATATAGTGGTGCCTGATGAGTGTACTATCAAAGCGAATTAGAGGCAGGGCAAAGAGGGTGAAAAATTCATTGCAACGCCAAATCAAAACACCAGATGGAGGACGGTATTGTTTTGCATAATGCAAGAGTTATAGATTCTCTTGCCTTTCTCGATACCTCCAAACTCAGATAGACTATCGTAATACGAGCAGATTCTTAATTAGGTTGATTTGGATGCCTCATGCATTTCATGTGTTCATGTCCGATGTTCAATGTACCATTGGAGCTGTATATACTTGTGGTGGACAGTTAAAGGTAAGCATAACAATGAATGCCTTGCTGAAATTCTTCTTTACTGTGACGCCGAATGGTACTAGATAATATGTATTGTTGTGCAATAGACCTCAAATTCTGCATTAGGGTTCTTGAAGTAATCGTGTAATCGATCATTTTATTCTCCCAACATTCCTGTTACACTTAGTGATGTGACGAAACTTGGTACAATTTCCCCCTTCAAATAGATCCATCCTTTGTATATCCACCGAACCCATTATTGTGTCTGGATTTCGCCGAAAATCAGTACGGATTTCTCGAAAGGATGATCCGTAATTTCTATAAGCCTCCTTCGCTGTGTCGAGCTAAAAATTCGCTCTACTGAATTATGTGTTCTTCGAAAAGGCATATTGAAACTTTTCACGGATATAAGCAACAGTGAAACATGAATTTAAAACACACCCTTCCACCTCGCCATTTTAAAAATTGCTCAATAATCATTTACACGGCTCATCGAAATTTAAGTATGGTGTAAATTTTAAGTCAATTGGATGTTTTCTTTGATGATGTTTAATTTTGAACGATCAATAGTATATATATATATATATTCAGAAATCTTCCTATTTAATATTGTTTTTGAATCAGAATAGATTAATCTAGGTATTTTTTCCTGTTCATTTTACTTTTAATTTTTTTAGTCTTTCTAGATTGGTTTCTTAATCACATTTAAAGTTTCATCTATACAAAGACTCATTTTCTTGATACTACATATATACTTTCCTACCAATAACACCATTTGAACTTTTCAATAGAAATCCACATTCAGACTCTCTCTTTATGATTTAATATTTGAATAAAATTTACGAAAAAAATAATACATAATGACAGCATTACAGCTCTTTAAAACAAATTAATAACTTTTAGTGAAAATAAAGGATCTTAAGGTTTTTTTAAACTATATTCGATTTAATACATTTTTTTCATTGATTTAATTTTGAGATAAGGAGAATTTTCCCTTTTTCTGCTTTAATAATTTATTTAAATAACATCAGTCTTTCTTGTAGATTCTTGTATAAGCTGGGAATTTCTCGTTCTTATAAGTATTCATTTTCCAAAAAATAATTTTTAGTAAAAATTTTACAATTTTAAAATAAAAAGTTATATTTTAGAAATTTTAATTCACATTTAAGTTTGCAGAATTATATAGTCACCGATCAACATAGCTTTCTGAAATATATTTTTAATGAAATTCATCAGTTTGAGAAAAGTGATATAAATATATAATTCACAAATAATTCATTTAATTCAACTTCATATTAATACTACTTGCATTAATCATATTTCACTATGAATTAACACGATTAAAAGGTCAAATTGGAAAGTTTTAAGCTCAAGGCTATAATGGGATTTATCAAATCTTTGAAGAATGACGACATATTGCAGCTAATGAACAAACAAGAGATAAATGTCAATTCCAGAATTTTAGTCACTATTTAAAGCCTCAATTCTAGAACTGTAATCTTTGATAATCCTTCTCTGGCAAAGCAAATATTTGGAACTCGATATTGCGACGTCGCTCTTCTAATCCTCCACTTTTGCAATGCAATAATCGATTTCTCTCTTTCCCGTGTGACTGTGTATTGTGTCATATGATTCGTACATTTTGGGGGAGTCTGGAAGAGGAATTAGAGATAGAAAATTTTGTGCTATCAAATACTCCAATGATTTAACGCCATTTTTTTTACCACTGAATTTTTCTTTGACAAGCAGTTTTATTAGTTTTCTAATCTTATTCCGTTGTTAGGATCTACTTTTTCAGTAATAGTATTGTGATAATTAATTTAAAAAACAAACCCTTTTTTAAAAAACATTTATTTAATTCATATTCGTTAATTTGAAATAATATAAATTATGTAAAACAATTAATAAAAGTAGAAGAATTACAGTTAAATAATAAATATGCGTAACAATATAATAACATTAAAATTTTAAAACTGATTTTCAAATTTAATAGTTATATTATTAAATAATACAATTTAATAATGCGTGAAAATTTTAAAATAATGTAATAATGCATTATTTCAACACAGATTTTTTAAAATCAAAATCTTTATTAAACATCGTATTTTGGAAAAAAATTAATAGATTTATTGATTTCAAAGCTTATTTAGACGAATAGTTTTAAATTTATTTTAATAATATAATTTGTTTAATTATTTCATACATAATGCAGCCTATAAAATATTTTTTTGGAGAATATAGTTTTTATTAACTTTTTCTGATTATTTGAAAATAGCGACATTCTTAAAAACATTTATTTTAAACAGTCCCAAAATTCACACATACACAAATAAAACTTAAGACCTTTTCTTTCTTTCTTTTGTCTGAAACGATTAATACATTTATAAAATCGACCACCCAGAGAATTTAGATCGAGACAGTCATTGTTTTTTATTCAAAGATGCCAATAGAATTTATTGAATTTTAACCAAAACTATCATGGCATTAAGCGGAATAAAATAAAACCGACTGTCACAATGAATTAATATTTTTTCGAACTCTGAAAATAAAGTGACTTGAATATTAAATTTCTCTAGGAAAATAGTTTAACTTAATAAATTTTAACAACATATAAATTCCCCTGAAACAAAAAAAATATTTAAAATAACACATATATACAATGTGTATAATATTTCTGGTACATAATGGTGCACGTAAGTTTGTGATTCCATTAATAAATACGAAAAAAATACTAACTGAAAGAAAAGTAAATTGCTTTATCTGATTATTGCCAATAGTATTATTTTTAACTTATTGTAAAATGTAGTGGAATATTTATAGACACATGAAAAGTAATATTTCTTTTACACAAAATTAGAGTAGAAAAATGAATTATTTAAAGTTAAAAATTAATAAATTTGACAAAAGAAAATTCAATTTTTCATTTGTGTAAGTTTGTGTAGACTTGAAATAAGATTACTCCTTTAAGTCTTTATCATATGTATATATCTAATAGCCATTAGAAGTAGCCATTTTTTTTTTGTAAATTTCTATTATGGTATAATTGTACTGTCATATTTCTTTAATTGAATAAAAAATAATATTAGGTTACATGCTTTTGTTGAGCTAAAACAAACAAAAGTAAAGTGTATATCAAGTTCCATAATTAATTTCGACTGTTAATTTAATTGGTTATGAAAATCGAGTTGTAAAAGAGTAAGCTTCAAGCACAGTAATGATTAAAACTAGAGTTTTTATTTCCCAAATACAGTAGCTGACAAGTATTCCAAATTTAATAAAATATTTGGAACTCTTTTGTGTTGCTTAAAATATTCTTATTAGTAAAGTAACTGCCGATGCAATCAACAAAGGTGCATGCATAAATTTTAATAAGTGTTTGAATATTATTGGAGCTACCTATCATTCTCGAGAAATGCAAAATCTTTAAATATATACTTCTGAATGTATCCATACTCAAGAAAAATGGTATATACTAACATTTTTTTTTTAAAAAAAATAGGTTCCTAAAATGTTTCTTTAAGAGTTGAAATTGGATTGATTAAATTTAAGGCTGCTCTAAAACTTCAAAAGGCTTTTGGCTTCGAACATAATAATTTTGTCAACCAAGGTACGAAGTATTCCCCTCTTGAACTCCCCAAAAACTTCCAAGTGATTATATTTAAACCCAGATAAACTTAACATATAAAGCTCCATCATTTTTAAAGAAAGATCTTTAGTGGAATTAAAAAAAAAGAACGTGAACCTAACTGGAAGTTGTTAAGTGACTTGGATGTAATGAAACTTATAATTATAAATAATCTTTATTTTTCAATTGATCATTATAACATTTTAAATGATGTTAAAATAAATGATTTTATTAATATCTCAATGTGAATGGATGCGTGAGGAGTATTTAGAGGTATTTAATTTTCTACATATGTGTACAGCTACATATTTTTTATATAGACTGAGTAATAAAGAAAATGCAATACTACGGACGCAAGTTCAGAAAGAGTAGACAGAGTGAAGCAACAACAATATAAGTAATATTTATTTCAATACAATACAGCAATACAATGAAAAACAGTACCAGGGGATCAGTAGGCCGTAGGCTTCCCATTTGTGCAAGCAGTATAGTATGTGTGAGAGTCATTTAAGTGCAAATTGTATCCTGAGGGAAGGACGACAATTCGCGCTGAACCATTTGACACAGTTCGTTATCCGATCGCACAGGAGCAGCGCACGTAAGATGTGTGTGTAACGGGTTCTATTCGTGATTCTAATTAATCCTCTTGGGGGAAATGCTTTTCTGATTTTATATAATTATAAAACCTCTTTCTGTGAAGAAATTGCGATTTATAAAGTTAATAAGCAGTGGCGTAACGTACACCCTCTCAACTCCCGCATCGCTGGGGAGGCAGGACTCTAGGGGCCCAAAGGTTATAGTTTTGAAATCCTTTGTAAGATCTGACTTGTGGCCCAAATCCTGACTTTGCAGTGGTCCATAATATTCTCCGTTACGCCACTGTTAATGAGAGTTGTTATTTAAAGTCAAGTGAAGAGGGAAGTGAGTAGTGATGATTGCTGTCATGTTGAGACTAAGATGTTAGATGTAGAAGTTAATATTGGAATCATTGTAGATAAAGGTGAAAGAATTAGACGGGCCGTTTAAGAATTCCTTATCAGCTATTTATGAAAAGAACAAGATTTATATTCTAGATATTCAAATTAATATTTAAGCTGACATACTCCCATAGCTTAGGTCGAATTTAGATAGTGACTAGAAAGTCAAAATAAAATATGTTGTCCCATCCTTTAGTGGACATTCATACTTCAGTGGTCGAGAGTTCGAGACAAAGAGATGATCAGTAAATGAGTCAGATATCAGAGGTTACTGGTGGGGAGGAAACACTGAGTACCTAACAAGGATTGTTGGCTGGTGAGTACCATTAGCGTTCCGTCATTATCCTGAAGATAAATACATTGGGTACATACTGAAGGAAGGGTAGTCTTATAGACCGCGTACGTAATCTGTATATCATTAGACTGATACAATGTTAGAAATACAGAGCAATATCGACCATTATTGTAAGTAATGAGGCTGCAAATCATGCAGCAGCGTGCTGATGAGGCACATGTTCCATAGTTGCAGTGCAATTGGTCTTAGTGTTCTAAAATCTTTTTTACATCATGGAATGTCAGTTCTGAATCCGAATCATGACTTGTTGAAAAACATCACTCTGTGACATTCTGACGTGCACGCTGGTTTAACTCAACACCATAAATGGAAGTGTTAGAACTATTGAGTCAACTGAAGTCTTCTTAACGAACGTCATGAGCGCCAACTGTTGGTAACCATTTGGAGGATAATGATCCTGTTCAATATGCAGCATTCAGGACCTCCCTCATATGTTGCAACACTTCTACAAAAATTAACTGTAGGGCCAATGTTCACCGAAGGAAACGTCGGTCCTCGCATGCTGACGTCTATCTGACCATATATTGGCACATCTCGAGAATATGAGACTCATTCTCTCTTTTCATTCATCAATCAGATGATGGTTCGCTGTAGTATATTTTTATAGAGACAGAGGTGCATTCCATTAATAACTTGGAAAGTTGCGTCGACCCTCTATTTGCATCTTTTCCAGGTTATTCGTTCCTAGTGTTGCAGTTTTACTACCATGCAATCAATAAGACAAAAGTGATTTCTTATTTAAAAACAACTACTTATGTAAATATTATTCCAATGTTGAGAAAGAGATGAACGCATTTAATCGTTATCGATTTTATTGATTTTAGTTGATTTGTGAGAATATTTGCTAAATGAAGCAATGAAAAGGTCATTGGACCTTGTTATAATTCTACACTTTGGAGCGGACAACATCTGATCGAAAATCGAAATCTGAAGCTCCCACACCCTGCCATGTTATTTCTGCAATAATAAGTGAAGAATTTAAGTTCAGACTAAGTTAGCACAATAAATTAGACTAAGTTAAACCAATATTCCACGCTGTTAAGAATTCCCTAATGAATTCTTATTGTAACCGCCAGAGGGTGTCTGGATACTTATACAAGTAGAAACTTTATTTCTTTGTTTACAAATTTATCTGTACTTCCGAATGTTTCTCTTCAAGCTCTGAAGGCGCCCAGGCCTTATATAATACAGTTTAAAATAAATCTGTTAAGTATTTAGTTAAGAACTGATCCCCATTATTGATGCTTCGCTTTTAATGTCTGTATGTGACATTACACACGCGACAGAATTATTGCAATCTGTATTCGATGCTATTATTTTTTCAATTTAAAAATATCAATGGCTATGAAACATGACCTTAATCATTGGGTTTTAATTACTCACTTTTTTAAAATTCTTTTTCCCCTCCAAAGAAAATCGGAACGAGTGTAAAAATATTTGGAATCTTTTAGGCTCTTCAGATATCCAAGCATTTTAGGGAATTGCTAGAAATAAGTATGGCTTGGTATCTCAAATGGTATATAATTACTCATGTATTATATACCATTACTATAGCTGACCCGGCCCGGCGTTGCAAAGCTTTTACCTAGGGTATTACTTAATCCCCTTGTTAATTTCCTCCTTTCTTTCTGACGCCAGCACTTTTGTGTGGGTGTGAAGCGTACGATGTGAGTGCAAGGCCCATGAGTGCGTATCAATGGTTTTCTCGTTTGACATTTTCCTTTCTCTTCACAAAATCAGTACTTCCAATATAATTTTTCGAAATTACTTTTACTTCTTTGTTTCTTTCCCCTTCGCTTAGCCCGGCGTTGCACGGGCTTTTACCGAGTGAATAACTTAATCCGCATGGGAATTTCCTGTTTCCCTCAGGACGATAGCACTTATGTGTGTGTATGCGCGATGTGAGTGATTTCTTTAACTATGTCATTAAAACTCCCTTTTCACTTCTTCACACACTTTTCAATTCTTTTGTTGCAATTTTTTAGTTCCGGAAACGAAAATGTGGCCTTTTTAAAAATAGTTGTACGTTGAAAAAAGACAGAAAAGTAGAAATTTTTCAAATTACAAAACTTTACTACTATTATAAATCTTGAAGTAAAATTGTGAGGATTTTTTGAAATGTTCGACACACGGAAAAAATTATTAATTATTAAGTATTTTGAGTGTTTTATTAAAGTTTGTTCAAAAAAGTTTTTGGCTTTATATTTTTTAAATCACTGATACTAAAAGTTTTAAAAATAATTTTTATATAAACGCAACGATATTGATTCATTTCACAGTATGAAATTCGAAAAGAAAATAATACTATGTGATAAAAATATATTTAAGAATATTTCCTTATATTTTTTTATGATATTTTTTTCTTATATTCTACTGTTCTTCAATAAATCAATCTTTAAGAATTAAAAAAAAACTATCGGTTGTGATGCGTTATATGAGGGAATTCCCCTTTTTACTACGCAGCGAGACTCAAAACTACCTCAACCTTTCCCGTCTTCCAAACAGAAAGCTAACGCAAAGTGAATGAATGACCTTGACGAAATTCAGAAATAACGTCGAGAGTACCGAATGAGCATCCCTTACGGGAATCTGGCAACGTTTTTTCCGGCTATAAAAATTTTTTGGCGTGATAAATTGAAATAAAAACCATCTTATGTTTTAAGTTGGACGAAATGACACACAGTATGCAAAATTGAATTATGATCGGTTGAGTAGTTTTGGAGTCCATCGCGGACAAACACTGTGACACGTATATTTTATATATAAAGATATAGCTCATAATTACCTAAAATAGTTATGATTTATTAGAATCACCAATATTTTTTAAAATATACACAAGCTTACGTAACCGAATAAAATTATGATTATTAAGAAGGAATGGTTAAAAATTTTAAACAATAAACATAAGAAAATTTAAAATAATATTAAGTATAAGAAAATTTAAAATAACATTAAATGTACAAAATTTAAAATAACATTAAATATAAAAAATTTAAAATAACATTAAATGTAGAAAATTTAAAATAATATTAAATATAAGAAATATATATATATATTTAAGACAATACTCTAAATATAAGAAATTAAGTATGATTTTAAAAAACAGGAATTTAATATACCATGATCGAGTGATTGTCATGTCTGATGATAATTAAATATACGTTGTAAGTAAAGGCTGAGGAATATCTCACATCATGATAACATGCAGAGATTAAAGGAAGTTATATCCATAAAAAGAAGAGCCAATTCTGTTAAAATAATATATAATTAAATCTTATATTCTAAAAAAGTTAAATAAAATTTTAAGCTACAAATTCTTTAAACCTGTGATTAATTTTACCAGTCGTAAAATTTTTTAAATATACTTCTGAAAGTAAACTAAATATTCTCAAAACATTTAAAATTTTTTTTTTCAAATTAAATTGTGAAATTGGATATATTTGAGAAAAATACGTTATAACTAGGACTGATTTTAAAAGTCACTATAACAACTGTTAAATGTATTAAGAAAATAACTTTCCTTAAAGTAAAATTATTCAAAAAATTACACTGTCATCTTACTAGAATCCAATTTTTTCCGGGCGGGTTGGAAAGCAAAAAGGAAACTCAATCTGGTCAGCTTTCTAATCAATAGTAAAGAATAATACTTCTTCTATCGAGAAGCAGTCATCTCAATCGAAATTGGATTTTAGAGTAATTTTTCTTATGCATATAGAGAGAGAACCATAAATCGAAGCGGAAATCTCAAAATTGCATTTTGATATGGAGTAACGAAAAAGATTTTAACGTCAACGTAGTTCAATCATCAATATCAAAGGGAATGAGTACACAATATATATTTTATAAAAGAATAAATACTGTAACAATTTCATAAGAAAAATTCCATTTGTATAAAAAGTTTATACAATTTGTCTTAAGTAGAAGTCAATGTGCTACAATATGTTACAATGTATTGTAAGATATCTAAGAATGCCACACTAATATTCCACACAAAATTAATCATTTCTTCTTTGATACTTAAAATGTACTATAGAGTAAAAAGACAATAGTATTAATTCAATTGAATGTATTTGAGTAAAAATATTTTATTTTTGTATATTTAAATACAGATTGAAACTTGACTTTTATATGAATACTTTAGAACGGGGTATTTTTGAATATTGATTTTAATTGAATTTTTCATAACAACTTTTTAAAAAAATATTTCTTATATCAAGAAAACAATATGCGAATAAAATGTTTTCTTTTTTTAGTTTTTCAAAAAAATTAATCAAGTAAAGACAATTGTATTAAGCAGAAGGTATACTTACGTTAGAATGATATGGAATTTTCAAGAGTTTCGTATGTACCATTACAAATATTTAGTTTATTTTATTTGTTGTAACATTTACTACAATAAACCTACTCCTTGTTTCGACAATTTTTGAGTGAGATAGAAATATGTATTGTAAAAGCGTTTTATCTCGAACTCAAAAACAAGCTAATTTTTAAATTAAAATATTAGGTATATTTTAAAGAAAGTGTAGAAAGATTAAGACAAATGTTATATAAATTCGATTTAATTTAATATAATTCTACCTAGATAGTTTATCAATTCCAAATAAATTCCTCCCTAATAATTTAATAATTTATTTTAGAAAGTATAATAAAATTTTTACAGGAGGAACATATATTGTCTCTGCAAATAACACGAAAGCAATTTTTTGAGTTTTCTTCATCATCAACATTTTATTTATAGATATTGTTCTCAAAATTCAACCCTTTTTAAATAATTCTGGCTAAAAAAATCCAGAATTTTTTAAAGTATTTCCTGTCTAATCATAAAAGAGGAAACAATTTTTTAACTGATAATAATTACATCAGAATAATCCTACTTGTCAAAACACGGATTTCTGTGTTGCATATATTGGAATTTGATTTACTTGAAATATTTCAGATTTATAGAAGGAATTATTCTTGAAAAGTTAGGTTTTACAATCTTTTAGGAGGAAAATGGAATTCTTTCTTATATACACTGCTTGCCACCGAAAATGCAACACCCTGAAGGGAGCACGCAAATAACATGAAATTTACAACATGCATTAGCGGAGGTGAGATATGCAAATGATTATAATTTCAGCGCAGACACACATCACGCACGCCTGTGGCGCCACCTCAAAGCGCTATTTAAGGCTTGGAGATTTCGACGATTTCGAGTTCGGCAATTGTGTTTTTCTTGTAGTGTTTTCAAAAGACGATCAGTTATGTCTCGTAGAAAACAGCGACCAGCTTTTGATCAAGTATCCGAGTTCGACAGAGGAAGGATAGTGACCTACCGAGATTGTGGATTATCTTTCAGGGAAATCGGCAGTCGTGTTGGACGAAACCAAACAACTGTAATGCGGATATGTGAGTTGGATGCAGGAGGGCACGACGGACCGACGTGGTCGATCGCATCCACCTCAGTGCACCACTTCAAGTGAGGACAGGCAAATTGTGCGCATGGCAGTGACGGATCGCTCAGTCGCATCACGAACCATAGCACAGCACATTGAGTCTGTAACGCATCATTCAGTGTCTGCGCGTACCATTCGACGCCGTTTACAGCAGAGTGGTCTGTTCGCAAGACGTCCATTGCTTGGTCTACCCTTGACGCAGAACCACAGATGTCTCCGCCGCCAATGGTGCGATGAAAGAAGGATGTGGGTGGCAGAATGGAATGAAGTTGTCTTTACTGACGAGTCACGCATCTGTCTGCAACACCACGATGGTCGGATTCGAGTCAGGAGACACCGTAGAGAGAGGATGCTGAACAGCTGCGCTATGCACCACCACACTGGTCCTACACCGGGTGTTATAGTATGGGGCGGTATTGGATATCACTCTCGCACTCCTCTAGTACGCATTGTCGGTATTTTAAACAGCCAGCACTACATCTCCAAGGTGTTGGAGCCAGTTGTCCTTCCTTAACTTCAGGGCTTGGCCACGGCCATATTTCAACAGGATAATGCGCGACCAAACGTGGCACGCATTGTCCAAAGGTTCTTTGTCAATCACCAGATTGAATTGCTTCCCTGGCCGGCTTGCTCTCCGGATCTTTCACCGATAGAAAACATGTGGTCCATGGTTGCTCAACGATTGACCCAGATTACACCCCAGCTGCCACACCAGATCAACTTTGGTGACGTGTGGAAGCTGCTTGGTCTGCTGTACCCCAAGAACAGATC
This sequence comes from Trichonephila clavata, assembly GCA_019973975.1. Lineage (NCBI taxonomy): Eukaryota > Metazoa > Arthropoda > Arachnida > Araneae > Nephilidae > Trichonephila > Trichonephila clavata. The sequence continues at coordinate 146,139 of BMAO01036169.1, forward strand.
CAAAGTCTCTTTGAATCAATGCCGAGGCGTGTGGCAGCGGTGATCTCCTACAATGGTGGCTACTCTGGCTACTGATTCTGGCAGGAACCACACTTCACAGAAGTCTATAAATTTAATCATTTGATACTTGGTCAACATGTTATGTACAAAATAAACTTTGTTATGCTATCTCTTGTCTTTCTTGGTGTTGCATTTACGGTGGCCAGCAGTGTATATTGAAACTAAAAGATACGAACATGCATAACATTTTAATACATGTTCAGCGTTATCAACTTAACCTTTTACATGTCAGGTTTAGCTTTTTGAATTGCAAAATGTTATTAACTATAGTACTTTTGCTATTCAAATTCATATTATAGTAGACAAATAAAATATACATATATTTTTTTAAATCTATATAAATGAAGTTTCTTTAGAAAGTAATTTTTTGTATTATAGATTTTAAAATTATGTATTGATGAAATACTTAAACACTAAATCAAACAAAAGTTGGAAAAAGGGCTTACAAGTAATTTTAATAAACTCTGATTCTATATATTCAGTACGTGTTTAATCATAGTTCTTCAATTATACCTCTTTTAGAAATTAAAAAATGTGAAACTATACATACGCACAGATAAGTGAAAAACGTATAAAAACTATTTTTAAAAAGGGAATTTATAATGTAGAATGTATTTGCTTAGAAATCTTGAATATAGTAAGCATAAGTATATTTGATGTGTGTGTGTGTGTGTGTGCAGAGCTTCTTCAGTACTTTATTTTTATGAGATATATCATGAGATTCCATACTTCACTATTTAAATTAAAAACGTATAGCAAGATAAGCAATCAGTTCAAAACATTTATTTCAACATGAAATATTTAATGTAATGCTTAGTAATTTGATCGCATCCACATATACGCAGATCTCATTATTAGAAGAATCTAATTATGAAGTTATGATATAAGCAATGTATGAAGAGTTTTTTTTAACATGACAACCCTACAAAATAAGTATATACCTTTTAACATGTGAGTTAATCAAAAAAAATTAAGCATTACAAAAAAAATGAAGAATTTTTGGTATTGTGTGTTAATTTCTAAAGATTATTTTGTGAGAAATGTCCAAAATATTTTTCTAATTTTTTTGTTGCTGAATTTTAAACCTTGGTAGAGTATAGATCATTATCTTGAATATTATTTATGAATATTATATTATCTGTTATAATTTATACTAATATATAGAGTTATTGATTATTATAGCTATGAATATAGATATTATTAAGATATACGAATATTCTCGGGCTTTAAAGTTAAAAAGCTAAATATGTGTGTGTGTGTGTGTATTACTTATTCAATTATACATTTAGCAGTCTTCCTGAATATTTATTAAGATCTAAGCAAATCCAAATTTTTTTATTTAAAAAAATGCTAATTTGTAATTTTTAAATTCTGTAATAATTTGAACAAAACTCACAAGCCTATGAAAATTTTGATTTTAACATCACTATAGCTATAAATTGCAAAAACATGCAAACTTTAAAAAAATTTACTAAGATATTCTTCATTCTGTTCAGATTACAATAGTCTGATTGCAGTAATCTTAAAACTCACTGTGCAATTGTTACTAAATAATTAATAAATCTAAATTGATAACTTTAAAGTTTGTGTTTGTAATCTTTAATTATAATTTGAAAAAAGTTTATGAACTTATGTTAAAAGATATATTTGTGAATTAGAATAAGGCTGCCGCCCATCCGGTATAGTAGTTAGTGACGCTGCTGTGATGCCGTAGGGCCTGGGTTCGAATTCCGGAGAAGGCATTAATGTTTGTAAATGTATAGTGTCATTGGGGCACTCTAAATAGCCGTCGAGCCGCAAGCCCTCTCGTGAGATTGGTGAAAGGGGAAGAAATGTGGGAGACCCCTGACTATTACCAGGGTGTTCTCCCTCAAAATGGAGTGGAACCGAGAAAAATTGTACTGTCATCTGCATGGTGCTCAAAGCTTAGGCTAACGACAGGCGTGAAAATCTGACCCGGCTCAAGTGTAGTATAGGGGGCCCTTTGGATTTGGTGACTTTTATATAGATATCACGGTAAGATAACGAATTCATTCTGGCTTCCGGACACCTATCGCTAAATGAAGTAGTTTGGCGATCGATTTTGGTCGCCAAAAGAAATTGATATCGCCAAGCCCCTCCCCCCCCCCATCTTTATACTACACTTTAACCATCTCGCCCTTAGCCGCGAAGAATTTCGTGGACCATGATCTGATGGTACTGTCGATCAGATGGTATAAGGAACAATGACAGAATAAGGCTTTATATATATACATACTGATCAATTTTATATATACATACATATATATATATACTGACCAAATTTAATTATTACATATCTTTAATAAAGTAATTTTTATGTTTTCGTATTTCAATACACATGCATTTTAATTAACCGACTAAAAATAAAATAAAGTAAATTAGTCAATTAATAAATCACTGGCTATGAAAAGATTGGAAATAAATTCTTGCATAATTTTACAGTTACAGTATTGTATGAAGAGACATAGCATCTTGCATAATACCTAACTTCCGAAACGTTTTAACAGCATTAGATTCGATGCTGTGCACTTAATTCTTAAAATACATTAATGTATTGAGCATTTTTAATTATAACCCAGTTTTGATTTTGCTCTGTATTGGTGTGCATATTTATTTTTATCAGGCAAAAATTATTAACAAAGCAGATTAAATTCGGCGAGACAGGAGGTGTAGGAATTGTGGTGATAAATTGCTGCATGATGCAACATCAGCAATATTTCAAAAGTGATGCAACATTTGCACGAAGCCTAACGTTCGGCACCTCCCCAGCACTCTGGAGGCCTATATTGCGCATTTAATTCCCAGATGCAAACGGATAGCGACGGTCCTTTTCGTCACCTCAGCAGCGCAGTGCATTCCTCCTGTAATTGCAATGCGGTGTCTTCTGCGACGTGACGCAGCGCTAGGAGGTCATTGCACATCACGGAAAAGCACGCCGCGAATCGATGGCTCCGTTCCCTAACTATCCTAACCGACTCCAGACGGTCTCGACGAATCGATCTTTTTCATCTTTCCTCCGGAAAACGTCCTTGGCAAGATTCCATTTCCGAGGATACTTCCACCCGAAATCGACCTCGGGTCCGGGAATACCCGAGGAATTACCCCGGAATCCAGGAACATTCCGGCAGTAGCTGAATTTCTCCTGCATCTCCGAGCAGTGGGGGGAAATTAATAAGCGCCATTTTCATTCTACGCGCATTCGCAACCTCTACCTGATCTTTCTCCTTCCCCGTTATCTTTTCCGAACGTGGCAGAGGGATTGCTCCACTACTTTCAGCTCATAAATTTTCTCTGTTAGAGGTTCATCAATTCCAGATACAGATGCGTATGAATGATATTGATATTTCGGGTCAAAAGAATTAGAACCAGGAATTGTATAGAATCAAATTACAGAAGCTTATGCTTGAAATAAATTGATTAAAAAAATATTAAGAGCAAGTGCTAGCAAACCAAGATAAATTGCAAAAATAGAAATAAAATTTGAATTTTTCTTAATCTTGATTTCTTTATACAATGTAATAATGTATATTACATAGAATGCGTGAAAAAACATTATCATTATTCACAGAGGTTTTAAGACAAATTGACATTTCAATTTACATTTGTAGGGAAATTAGGAATCAAATAATATAATTGGAAATTTGCTTACAATTCTAATAATAACCTTAAAAATGTTTGAAATTATATCTTAAAATTTTTTTTTAAAGTTATGATACATTATTGAAAGGCTTAAACACTTTTTAGTAATATGAATAATTATTATGAATATAATTGAAGTTAACATAAATAATATATACACGAAAAATTGGCATGAAATGTAAAATTTTTACATTTAAATTATAAATCTTTATAGCTAAACTTATTAATAAATAACCAAAGTAGTATGATCATCAGTTTGCTTTGTTTTGTAATATGGGTATCGTGGAAATATATTACATTACGAAAAGAAGCAATGAATTTATAAAGAGAATCACAAAATATGTACTTCCAATTATCAATTTAACGATATATTTTTATACTCTTATAGAAATCTACGAAGGTGAGAATGTAGTCAGAGTTGTGTATGAAGTCAGAATACGGACTGAGACATTAAATATAAGACATAACTTTATTTTTCCACATAAGTACCAAGTACATTGAGACATTTGTCATACAGCTCGATAAGCATCAAAAAGCCCTCCGGGGAAAAAAAACAGGGCTTTGCATAGGGAAGAAGCGTTTAACAACTTCTTTGATTTCAGCGTTGCTGCCAAAGCGCATTCCGGCGAGATTCTTCCTCAAAGCCGGGAACAGATGAAAATCACTTGGTGCAAGATGAGAACTGTATGGCGGATGGTGTAGGCGCTTCCAACCAAGAGTTGCAATTGATTTTGCATTGCTGTCACCGAGTGTGGGTTCGCGTTGTCATCCAATAACAGAACCGCAGATTTAAGAAGACACGGGCCACTTTTTCCGAATCCATCTGCTTGATCGCGGTCGACCTCAACCCAATGGTGTATCGGTGTCTTCCGCGTTCACCTGCTGTTTCGTCGTTCGTCCATAGCCATTAAGCGCTTCTTCTGTATGCAAGGCCTTGAATTTTCCCTGGAGGACCCTTTGAAGCTAATCAAGGGATATGGCAAATGTCTCATACTTATGTAGAAAAACAAAGTTATGTCTTATCTTTAATGTCCCATTCTATATTTTGACTTTCATACACAACTCTGACCACAGTCGACAGGGGAAACTTATTTTCCAACTCACCCTCGTATAATTTTAGTTACAGTATTCCTGATTAAAAATAGCTATTTAATGAAAATGCTTTTTTCCCAACAATTAAATATTTCTTTTATCTTATTAGTGAACTAATTATAATACTCGACAGTTAATTAAATAATTCAAATCTCTACACTAAAGATATATATATATATATATATATATATATATATATATGTTGCTATAATATTATAACATTCTATAATTAAGAAACAGATTTAAGTTTACTGTTCTAAATACTTTTTTTTAATTACATGAACTATAAAGAGGAAAAAAGGAAAGAAATTGTATTTATCTCACATATGTACACGAGCATTATGAAAAGGATATTTATCAAGTTGCTTTCTTAAGCAAATTCATCCTTTTTCGGACTTAATTATTTTTCTAGATACGTTTATAATATTAGGGGTATAAAGTAACTGAACAGTCGTGGAGGAAAAATTAGATTAATTTTTTATTAATAAATAAAATTTTAAAAAATTTTGTTCGAAATATTCTTATTGATGTGTAGTTATAGCTAAAATTAACTTATGAGATATAATCTAAAAAATTGTTTATAAAGTTATTCTCTTAAAATATTTTTTGAAAAAATTCAAGATCAAGGAGTAAAATTATGAAAAATGTAAGCTCTATATTACATTTCATTTAGTACCAAATAAATAAAATCATTGAGGAGTAACTAACTTATCACTAAAAAAGTTATATTTCATTTCGAGGAAATTAATTTTACTAAGCACCAAATCAAGCACATAGATTTTGCACAAAAATGTATTCAAGTAATTGAAGTATAATTTATTTTTTGGGAGTTTTATTAACCACACACTGTAACGATTTCAGTGAAACGAGATGTGATTTTGTGAATGTTTACTCTTTGTTATATAATTTTTTCAACAACTGCAAATTTACTAACTACTCACAAAAATATTTCCTGTTATGATTTTATATTTTATATTTGAATATATATTATTGTATCACCTTCAATTTCTTATTAGAGAACCTTCAAAACTTTAAAAAATTTCCATTAGTTTCCTTATCTAGAAAATTTCAAAAACATTTTGATTTAATTTTCAAAGCATGGTTGTACACTTTCTTAGGGTTGCATACATTATGCAATTAATTTATTTTAATTTTTGTATTTTGTTTCCTAACAACAATTATATCACTTCCGAAATATTCCAAAAATAATTCAAAAATATTTCAAAAATATTTATCATTCATTTCCAAAGTATTATAGAGATTTATTCCATGAAGCTAATTATTCCGAAATTATATTGCATGTAAAATCGTTTGGATTTTTTACAAACAACTAACTAGTAGAACAAACACATTGTTCAAAGAATCTTCTAGAATTTTCCTGGTATTTTCAGAACTTTTTCAACGTTTGAAATTATGCCGGTGTTCAAAATTAAGAGAAATTTAATATTTGGTACATTATAAGGAGAAGAACAGACAGTTTTTAATGAAATTAGGTACGCACATCTGTTGATATAAAGATACCATATAATAGTTATGATAAACATGCAGGATCTTTTATACCACTTATCAGAGTGAAAAAGGAGTTACAAGATATAACAAAAAATGGATTAATAAAGAGTATGCTAACTTCTTACAATAATACAGCCTCATGATTTAAATTTATTCTAAAAGTGGTAATTAATAAATTAAAAACTTTATTCTAAAGCAAACTTATTAATTTTTAAAGGGGATAAGTTACTTTGTTTCTCTTCGTTACAACCAAAAATTTAATTTTCTCTAGGTTAATAGTTTTGATCTTACTTGTGACATCAGTATCGTCAGCGAAGGCTAATAGTTGTTCTATAAAAATTAGTACCTCTGGTATTTATATTAGAATCTTTAACAGTTTTTTCAAGTGCTTTATTGAACAATATACAAGCAAGAGAATCTCCCGGTCTCATACCTTGTTCAGTATAAGAGGTCTCTGAGAGGTCTTTAATCTTTACTTCACATTTAACATTTTTCAAACTCATCTTAGTGAGATTTTTCAATTTTTTACGGAAGTAAGATTCCGTCACAGCTTCAAATAAACTACAGTCGACTCTCGATAATTTAAACCTTCGATAATACGAATCTCTCGATAATTCGAAGTATATGCTCAGTCCCTAGAAAAAACTCTTGATATTTCGAACTAAACCAATACGTTTTGGTATACTCAATATTTCGAAGTAAAATCTGAGGCTGCTCAGACTTCAACAAGCGATAATTTGAAGTCATCTTATAAAACTCTTGACAATTCGAACACTCACTATCATGTACAGTCCTGTAGCAAACAGGTTGGAGCTTACAAGTTTTGTGTTTATTGACTCTACGTGTCTTCCCCTGTAACGTAGCCCCTTTGATGACCATCTGTCTGCGACCCCCTTTTTTGTGTTTTCCGGTTCCTGAGGCGAAAAGTCACTTTTATTGCTATTCTTTTTCAAGTGGACAATAGACTAACCACACCTGTTTTCAGACGTCCATATTTTTCATTTAACATGCGCTCTTGCTACACATATGTTCAGAAAGAATGGTCCACTATTGTGAAGAAGAAATGCGTAGGATTGTGTATGCATGTATTGAATGTATTATTTTAGTACATGACTTTTAACGTCTGTATAATATACTGCATAATATATAATTTTTAAAAATACTTTAAAATAATTTTATATATATGTACAATTGTGTGTTGTTTTATTACATAGTTTTAAATTTAAATGTGTTAGAAAAAAAATTTCTCTTCGTGTATTTTGGGAGTTTTATTCTACCCTCTTGATAACTCGAACTCTCAATAATTCGAAGTTTTTCATTGGTCCTTCCAATTTCGAATTATCGAGAGTTGACTGTATCTGTAATTATACTATGATATACAGCTTTGAAGTCGATAAAAATATGGCATGTATCTCTATGTTTAACTCCTTAGTTTTCATCAAGATTTTATCTAACTGAGTGTACCTGATCTATATATGATAGACTTTCCTTATTGAAAACCGCTCTGACAGTTATCTATGATTTTAGAATCATATTTTTGTAATCGTCGTGATAAGACATTTGAGAAGATTTTTAAAAAAGTATTTAAAAGTGTAATTCGTCTATAATTGCTATACTTTAATCTATCACCTTTTTTGAAGATTGGGCAAGTCAATCCCTCTTCTCATTCAGTAATTTAAATCACATTCTAAATATTTTTTTCCAAATCAGAAGCTCTATGAATATTATATGATTTCACCCCCCTTTTAGTAATCAAACTTTTGCTGAAATATTTCTGCATAGCGTACATTTTTCGAATGTAAACCGATTCTATGTATAAGCAAAGAATACGTTTTTTCTTCAAAATTTAACCTAAAATTAAAAATCAATATATAGGCCGAATTGGAAAAAAAAAAATTCTTGTAAGTTTCTTCTAATTCTTGTAATGTTGCCAAGCGGGTAAAGCGGGTGAGACATTTTCCAATAAAATTGTTGTAAAATAAGATTTCAACGATGATAGCGTTATTTCTGACAATCCCATCTGAAGGCAACACAATTTTTTCCTTGCATTTATTATCTTGTATATTATCTGTCCTGAGTTTACTTTCTGCGTCATTTTTTTTGCTTGAAAAATAAGCTGGATGAGAAATATGTATAGTTAAGTGATCGTCAGCCTATGTTTTGTGCTCTGGAGAAAAACTCACTACATGAGGAGCATATACTTTCAGACATCCCAATGAGTGTGTGTAAATTTTGGGAATTATACGGAAATTCGGATTTTGACACTAACTTTAAAGGATTTATGTGACTTTTTTCCCTTACAGAATACAAGTTCCATTAAAAAAAAGTTAAAAATTGAAATTGTTTGTCAATCGCTAATGGATTTTTTCCCAACCATTTTCCCTAACTTTCCTACTTTCTCTAATTCTCTGTTTCTTCAGTTTATGGGTCTCTGAGGTAGTGGTCTACTCCTTCACCAATGTTCTCAGATCTCAGATATTTGAGTTACAGTCAGGGACGTCTTAAGACTCTTTGAGGCCCTGGCCCCTATGCAAAAGTAGGCCCTACCTGAGATCTTTGAAAGTAGACAGTAGCATGCATTGTCAAATACTCTTTTAAACGGTAATTTGAAACAAATAAATGTGCAGGACTCACAATCTCAAAAAGATAGGCTCAAAACGACTTGACCTATGGCCATGTTTAGACTAAATGAGTTCAAGGATTGTTTATGGATGAGGCCTAGGTCTAGACATGGGCAACGGTCATCACATATAATCATCTTCTTTTTACCAGTACCACTTTTACTTAGACCACTTTTGCCAGTAGACATGTAGTTTGAAATTCCCTGTTTTTCGAAAATATGTAAGGGAATTTCAAAATATTTAACCATTACAATTATCCAGATCATGGTCTTATTAAGGCAGAGTCTTGAACGAAACTAGGCCCCCACCGAGGGTGAGGCCCTGGGCCCAGTTGGTCCATGTCTTAAGATGTCCTTGGTTACAGTTGCCTTCTCAAGAACATCGCAAATATATTTTATTTGCTCAAGATCTGGAGACTGGATAGTTCTTTATCCGGAAAATATCTTTACTTCTCAGAAATTCTTTGCCATCCTTAAAAACGAAATCAGGATCAACTGTATCCTTAAAAAGGCAAACGTTAGGCCTTAAAGTTTCATTTCTATACCTAACAAAAACCTGGGAGCATCTGTCAAAGACATGTCCTTCACTAACAGGATACTTTTCCAGACCATCATACCGGATTCTTTTTCTCATGTTGGTGGACATGCAGTGAGTCCTTATATCCTCCAAATGAAGGTATGCGATAGAGTGACCTTCTATATATCTTTGCTTCAGTGCCTTCTATATATCATTCTATTCATGTCCCCCCCCCATACTAAATGGGATCTTCGAGAGGCAGACAACAGGTCTTCTCGAGTAGTTTTCTGAAAACAATAACCTTTGAAACTTAGGTTCCCATGACCGCGTGAAGTTCACGAGACAGTTGAGAAGCTATTGCATTCCTGTTACGCCTCTCTATAGAAAGATAAATATTGATCTTAATTTCTTATTGTGACTCTAAGATGATCTTGTTCCGACCTTCTCTCTCTTTTGAATTATTTTATTAAGATTCCAAAAGTGTTTCTCGTTTTCGGAAAAATTGATTCCTGCTCAATTCAGGTTCTCTTTTTAAGCGAACGAACTTTCTAAAAAGCTATTTATCTTAAATAAAATTAAAGTTGTCATCTCATTGCACATTTTTAAAAGTTGTTTAGGATGATAAAAATATAATAAACGATACAAAATGAGAAGATATTAATACAAAACATATAATTAAAAGAATAATTGGAGATGAGCGAAAAGATTTAAGGAAAAAACATGAAACATTTTAAATTTGAAAACATAAATTTACATTCATTTAAGTGAAATTAATTATGCAATATTTCCCCCTATTATCCGTAAATTTTAAAATTATAAAAAAAAGAACAAAGTTTTAAATAAACGCTAAATAAGAGTAAGAGTACTTAGTTTTATTCTGAAATTTTTCTTAAAAGCAAATAATTCTGAATTAGTTTGAAGTGCAAATATTAAAATTTTTCTCTTGGAAAAAACACTAACAGAAGTTGAATCAAATTTATTATGTCAATATAATGTATCAATTTGTATTATATGCTCCATTTATATGTCTCACATAATGTGTCACATTGTTAGAAGTATTATTTATTTGAACAAAAAAAATTAACTTAGGAGACTGACTCGAATAGTTTTATCCTAAAACAATATTGATTGTGTCACAGTTTTCATTTTTTTTTGTGAGTGATTTTGATCCAAAAATCATTCCGAGCCTTAAGGACAGATTGTATCAAAAATGAAACATGGACTTATGACAAAAAAGAATCTCTTTCGCTATGAAAAACACGGGATTTCAGTATTTTTTTATAAAAGTCCTTTTACGAGTTTTTGTTATCAAAAAGTAATGTTCTTAGCATGAATTTTAGAAAAAATGTACAGGAAAAATTCTTTTAAAACCATTTTCTTAAGACAATCATTTCAAGATCCATTTTATCCTTACTTAAAAAATGTGTTTCTATATGTTTTTCTCATTTGTTTTCTTAGTACTATGTACAACAAAATGTTCTTTTTTATTATTGTGCATGCTAATTATGAATTAGAAAATTTGTATCAAAATTTAGTATTTTAGAAAATAATTCAAAAAATTTAAAGTTAAATTTAAGAAGAATTCAAAATTATTTGATAAAACATGGAACATCGTTTTCTCTAATTTTCAAATATTTGTTAAATTTGGAATGGTTGAAATGTCGCGAATGCCATGAAATAAAATTAAACAAATAATATCATCACCTATTTTATGTATTCATAAACGGTATACTGAAGTTTAGGAATTTTATTACAAGAATCACAATTACAATAATTTTTAAGCTACCTTGAATTTTCTGCAAAAACATTTTATAAGAATGAGGTCACACGCGCAAAAAGCTATTGCAATTTCTCTCAAAGAGAAACCAAACATGTTAATATATAACGCAATGCATGTGCAATAATTTGCTCAGTTGCGAAACATTCTGCATAGTCGAGAAATAGAAAAACGGAACAGGTGCGTTAATAGAGCAACAAAAATCATATAGAATCATGCGTTTCTTCCTACGACTTTTTATATCGAGAACTATCTTCGTTGATTGCATCAAATATGGATAAACAATTTATTTCATACTTATAACGAGTAAAATATACATGAAATTTTTTGTAAGTTAGAAAATTTGGTATCTAAAATAACGAGATATAAAAGTATAAACATGCATACTGGTTTACAATTACTTTCCTGTTTAAGATTATTGAAATTTTTACCTTATATACTTTAGTCTGCTTTACCGTACTATACTAATAAAATTGTTACGTTTATTTATTGTTTACGAAAAAAAAATAAAAGATCTGAGACGAGAGGAAAAACAACACCACAAAAATAAGTATATACCTTTATTAATTTCCTTTTAACGTACAAATTAATATTTTGTTGCATAACCTTTTGCTTGAATTACAGCTTGTAATCTTCTGGGCATAGATTCTACCAGTGTTTTAGTGGTTTCAACAGAAATTTTAGCCCATTCTTCTCTCAGAACCTTCTTGAGAACTTCCTTGCTTGTGATTTCGTGCTCATGTACAGCTTTCTCTAATTGCGACCACAAATTTTCTATGAAGTTTAGGTCTGGAGACTGGGCTGGAGTGTGTAATTGCTTCCTGCAGTGGTACAGCAAGTATAACTGCACAATCTTCGCTGTATGCTTGGGGTCGTTGTCCTGCTGGAATATGAAGCCTGACCCAAGCCCCAACTTACTGACACTTTTTTCCAAGTTATCCTTTAAAATCCCCAAATATACATGTTTGTCCATAATACCATCAATAAAAGCAAGCTCTCCAACTCCTCCAGCCGACATACAACCTCAAACGAGGACAGATCCACCCCCGAACTTGACTGTCTTAATGGTGTTTTTAGGTGAAAGTGCTTTCCCAGCTTCTCTCCATATTTTAAATCGTCCATCACTTCCGTAAAGATTAAATTTACTTTCATCAGAAAATATTCCAGTATTCCAGAAAGAAATAAGCTTTAAACGATGTTCTTTGGCGAAAATCATTCTCTTTTGTCTATTCACATACTTGATGAGTGGCTTTCGTATTGGTGTACGGCCATGAAACCCGTATTGGTGAAGGGTACGTCGAATTGTTTTATCTGAGATCTTTTCCCCGATTGTAGAGGACATCGATAAAGCTAGTTTAGAGGCACTCACCCTCGGATATTTCTTTACTGAGTGAATGATCTTCCTCTTCGCTGTAGTACTCAGTATTTCTTTACGTCCTCTTCCAGGAATATTGGCCACAGATCCAGTTTTTTTATACTTCTGTAGAATTTGTTGGACACAACCATGAGTTACACCAATCAACGAAGCGATTTCTCGAAGAGATTTTCCCTCTTTCGACCATTTTACAACCAATAAACGTTCAGATTCAGTAGTTTCTCTACGAGAGCTCATTTTACGATTTTTAATGAGAAAAAATACTATTTAAAAGCATTGAAGTGCAATAGCACGTGTTATAAGCAGCAGCTACTCCTGAAACTCTTTAAAAAATTTTGAAACTAAAAAAAGTGGTGGCAAAATTAACAAATATAAGAAGTGTATACTCAATTTTGTTGCATGGTTTTCTATCTTTTCTTTGAAGCGCTTAACTTTTTTCGTAATAAATAAGTTAACTATAGAATTGTGTTATTATAGGATGGTAAAGCAGAGGTTAAAGTATCTAGGATAAAAAATTATCTATTTTAAATCAATATTTAATTTGTAATTGGAAGAAGTCTAAAGGTTTTAGAGGTGTATACTCAATTTTGTGGCTCACTGTATATCCTTAAAACATTTTCAACAGACCAGGGTTTATTACTTATCGGAAATTCTTGATAAGATTCATCAAAATAGAGTGAAGCATCATAGCGGGAAAAGGAACATCACGACTTTAAAACTTTTGCTTCTAAACGCACACAAAGTTCTCAGATTACTATTTTAATTAGTTAACTTTTTGATAGCGTTCTTATTTGATAAAATTAGAATATGTTTCAAGCTTTGAAACGGATTAAAAATCTAAAACTAAGCGTAAATAAGAAAATTCAATGTGCCACGTAAAAGTATGTGAAAACAGAATATTGATCTCATGAGGTTGATTTCGTATGAAATAAGAATAAAAATAGTGAATGTCTGTACAGCTCAAGTATTATTCTTAACATTTGGATGCAATACAACATTGCTAGATAAGGTGAAAATAACTCATTACTAGTTATGTGTGCTAATAGTGACATAAAATTCACAATCAATTAATAAAAATTGAATATTAAGCATTAGAAATCATCTTATAGGAAACATTATTTTACAGCAATAGGTTGAAATTTGGAATGATCAAAAGGGTATATATTTTTCAAGGAAAAAAGCCTGAAATAGACACATGCAAAATGAGCACGAGTTCATAAACATACATTGAATTACTCAGATTTTCAATATTTTTCATGCTAGGTATAATCCGAATAAAAGTTTTAATTTCGTAAATCATGGTAGAATTGATTAAGCAATAAGAATCAAATTAGTATTAATAGTTAAATTAATCTTAGAAGTTAATACTTATTACAATAATGGTACTATTAAAAATATTTTAATCCGGATTTTAAAAAAATAAATTTTGATATACATATATATAATCTATCATAGTTAAAATTTCATTAAATAAGAATTTTGAATTAATAACTCTTATTCTTTGCACTCAAAATTCTGCAAGAAAATTATTACAAAATGTAGAGGCAGTTTAGTGTTCCACTAGATATATTACATTTTCATTGCTTAAAATTGCAATCAAAATACATACAAGAGTTTAGTTTCTTTGAAGAGGAAGGAGGGATTTTATATATAACAGTGTAAATAAACAATTTGCCTTATATTACGAACCACTTTTTGTGTTTATTACTAAAGAAACACTTACAGTCACTAACATCAACATTAAATAATACGCAGAGAACAAATTGAAGCAAACAAAAGAATTAATTTTTTGATAAATTTAGAGCATCTTAAAGTTGATTCCATTAATGGGGATAAAATTCGTTTCTAAACTGTTTACATTAATATTTCCAAGGACAAGATTTTTTTTTGGAGTTAATTACACGCGTAAAATTGTTTTAATAAATATTGTTTTTGAGATATAAATTTCCCCATGTATGCTACTTAAACGTTCTTTGTAAATTCCATTTCATTTTAATGATACGAAAAAAGAAAAAAACTGTGAAATTTGATTCATATATGCTTAAGGGATTACTTGAAAAGCCTTCCTAATTTTATCATTTGGTTTCTAGTCGTTTGATATACAGTCTGATTTTTTGAATTTTCTCAAGAAGAAAACAATACAATTTAGAAATTTACTGAAATGCAGCAAAATCTTCCTAGAACTTTCTACTAAAAATTCTATTTAACAATACTATTTTAAAGAAACGTGTTTAAAGATTTCCTCATAGAAATAGGTTTTATTCTTAGAAGAAATTATAATTCTTGTTTACATTACGGGAATAAATTTTGAAAAACTCTGCTTTAATAACTTATGTTTAGAATTAAATTAGAAAAATTATATTATTATTTTAAATTTTAAATATAATTAAAACATCTATTTTAAAAAAAAACTCAGATAAAATTTTTTTTATTGGTTTCGTACGCATCTTAAAATATATTGACTTATAACTAATAATAACGACAAGGAAAAAAAATCTAAAATGCCTCAGGACACTATACAATTTTAATAGAATAACTTGATGTTGTTTTGTTTGTTCGTTTTTGCAAGAAACGTGCTCTATAAGGAAGTTCTTGCAATATTTGCGAGTATTAAGAATGAAAAAGAAAAATAATTTCAGAAGTAATATAGATGGTTTACATATCCCATGCTTGATTGACTAATTGTTTAACAACATCACTCTTTCGAGAATCTGTATAAGAACTATTGGCGACGAATCTCGTAATTTAGAACTTCTGATCAAATAATGAGGATGCCAACTGAGCTGGTACCTCGTGCTTCAAACTTTCATACCACAACAACGTGAGGGTGGCCACGGTAGCCTAGTGGTCAAGGTAACGGACTCGTGGCCGGCGTGTCGTGAGTTCGAGCCTAGTACCGCTGAAGACCCGCCGTGCAGGGGAGCGATACATGTTAAATCTGTCGAGAGTTCAAACGCCCTCCCATTGGTGTGGTGTGGTAGTTAGGAGAGGAGTGCTAGCTCAGGTGTCGTCCTCGTCACTGGACCATGGATCAAAGTTAGGAGGTCCGTCGCCGAAGTAGTAGCTGGACAGTGCGACGTAATATCGGCTTAATATTCCCTTAAATGATCCGACGTAATAAGTGATCAACGTAAATATTCCCTTACTCATTCACAACAACGTGAGGAATCTGAGCCTCAACATATTTAACGTACATCAGATCCTTTACATGAAGAGTCTTTAACGGCAACAAGACTCGAATCAATGACTCGACAAAAGTAACGTCGATCACGATTTCGCGACCATGACCACTCAGCTACAGCAGCTGCCTTCTGAGCACTGCAAATTTTCCTTTCTTTTAGAAATATTCAGAATTCTTTTGGTATTATATGTACTTTATTCTTATGCATTCTTTTCACAATAAAAACAAATTTTTTAAAAAAAATATATAATCTGAACAATTTTTAGTTGCATGTTAGAGTTACATATTCTATTTTACTAATATCTATTCTATTTTACTGATATCAGTTACATGAAATAACATAAATTTAAATGTAATTATTTTATGTTTGACATAAGTTAAACTAGCTATTAAACATGGGAATTCTAAAAAAATTAATTATTTAAAAAATCATTAGGCGTTTAAAATTAATATACATAAAAATAATATGTAAGATACGTTGCGAGAATATAAAATTTTCGTCGAAAATCGAAATTGTATTTTCATAAACCAATTTTATAGTTAAATTTTTACTTGAAGTAATAAAAATAAAAGAAATTCAGACGGAAAAAAAGTCTTTTTATCAACCATAGGAAATGAAAAACTTTATTTCCTCAAAATGATAATTTTTTCAAGTACAATATAGAATGTTATAAAATGTTATTTATATACAACACACATACATAAATGTTAAAAATAAACCAACTTAGACATTTTATAAGCACCCGTTGTTAATTGATTTCTCATTGTCTTTAATGATAGCTTAATAGAATCCATCATGCGTTGAACAAATTGGACAAAATCATACAAGGCACTACTTTTTTGAAGATCTATAATTTTTTAATAAAACTAACAATTTAATATAAAGCCTTATTATATTTTATAATCTAAACAGGCGATTACTAAACACTTGCATTCATGTTGAATACTGCGCACAAGATCAAATAACGTGATAATTTCTTTTCTATTATCGCCATTGTCTCTCAACAGTTATGCGCTGGAAATATGTCGTTGACGTAGTTTCTCACCGATTATCATACGTGCTTCATTCTTGGAATAAGAGAATGAAACCTGAAAAAAAAAAAATCCGTGTTGCAAAACGTTGATTATTATCTTTTTAAGTCGAGAGATTTTGATTTCTATCGAATAATGGTAAAAGGTCAACACACTTTAAAAAAAAGCGATTTAGTCAACGTAATTAAAATAGTCGTTAAAAAATTTATGGTTTGTATTCAGATAGAAAGACACATCGATCATTTTGTGTATTTTGATTTCTTACATAGGAGACAGGGAAGCCTTTAAGAAAAGGAAATGTGCAGAAAATAAAATTGTTATTTTAAACCGCATTAAAGATAGTTATGTTGTTGAATCGTATATTTGAATCTTCTTCAGCAACACTACAGCTTATCACAGGACAAGGCTGCCTCCGTGAGCTGCCTCTATTTGACTCCGTTTGGAGCGATTGATTGCCAACTTAGACTCCCAGACCTTTAAGGCTGTCTTCGGTTAATTTTAAAGAATGGGATCCGAATTTGGAACGTTTTTTCAGATATAAAAGAAATGAAAAATTAGTATGATAATTCTGGCTTCACTATCGTTTAAAGAGCAGCATTTTTTATCGTAAATCTCATTTTTAACCGAGTTGAACCATTTTTTCTGGTATGAAATGTGTTTCGCGTTTTTTCTCCTATTCTGTAATGTTAAATGAGATATCACTGCACGTATTCAAAAGAAAAAAAAAGAGTATATAGTCTGTGTCAAAAAAGTTTTGGTACACACCACCAGTTCATAGATTTTTATTGTAATATTTTACTTAAACATACAAATGAAATTTTAAAAAAGAATAAATGTTATTTTGGTAAATACAAATAATAATAATTTGAACAAATCTCATACATTAATGCAATTATTGTTAAAAATGAAAATAAAAGAAATCGAGTTCAAAAGCGTGCTCAAAAAAGTATTGGGACACTTCCTAATGAATTAAGAAAAACAATTCAAACTTAGAAATTAATATCTTGTTGGGTCGCTCTTGCTTTTTATGACCTCTCGAAGTTTATTTGGCATGGATTGGATCATGCAAAACGATCTATCGATTTTAGTCCACTTTTCGACCAAATATTTTCTTAAATCCTGCTTGTTAGAAATTTGGTGCTCATACAGTTTTTGCTGCAAATAATCCCACACATGTTCAATGGGACTAAGGTCTGGACTTTTTGCAGGAATCTTAATATCACTAGGACAGTGGTAGAGGACCCATAACTTGCAAATATTTGTAGTATGTTTCGGGTCATTATCTTGGAACAATTCAAAATGTCCTGAGATTCCCAGATTCATTATACCATTAATAAAATGTAAGTTCCCGACACCAGAGCTTGCCATGCAGCCTCAGATAATTTGGTTACCCCCTCAATATTTAACAGTAGGCCGTAAATTTTTGTCATGCATTGCTGTATTTGATTTCCGCCAAATTTTTTGCTTGCCATCCGATCCGAAAATGTTATATTTGCTTTCATCAACAAAAATTACATTTCCCCAATATTTTGTTGGCTGCCTTACATACGTTTTAGAAAATGCAAACCTAGCGTGTCTATTTGCTTTGCTGATGTAGGGTTTTCTTTGAGGTACTCTATCATGATACTTA
The DNA here is from genome assembly GCA_019973975.1 of Trichonephila clavata. Taxonomy (NCBI): domain Eukaryota; kingdom Metazoa; phylum Arthropoda; class Arachnida; order Araneae; family Nephilidae; genus Trichonephila; species Trichonephila clavata. Next base: position 164,592 of record BMAO01036169.1, read on the forward strand.
TGTTTTCTTAAAACTTTTCTGACCAGTTTCTGGATTTACTGATTTTCCGAACCTACTTTTACATTGTAAAGTCATTTTTACTGCACTAGTTCTTGGATTAATGAGTACTTGTCAAAATTCACCTCTCTTCACGTTCATTAAATATCCTTGGACGCCCTTATCTTTGTTTGTTTTCAACACTATTTGTTTACTTGAATCTGACAATGATGTTAAAAACAGTAGACTTACTCAATTTCAATATTTTTCCTATATAGCGAACTGTGATTTCTCCTCTTTCCAATGACTTATTACGAGATTTTGCACAACAACCAATATATCTTTGTTTCTCGCCATTTTTTCTATAAATAATCATATCTATTTAAATGCTTATGTTTAAACTTCTAGTCTAAAAAAGTGGTGTGAAATTAAATTCTAATGATGCGCTGTATATTTGTTAAATTTCTTATTTCAAAAGTATTCCAATACTTTTTTTATTCCAGTATGCCTTTTAATTATATTTGAAAATCTAGATTAAATTATAATTCTATAGTACAAATAAAATTTTCCTCATATACTGTACACCGAATGTTAAAATATTTTTTAATTTATTTTGTTATTGTTTTATTGTGATAAATATTTTTATACATGGCTTTACAGTTATGCATGCCAAGTGTCCCAATACTTTTTTGAGTGACTGTACATTGAATATTTTGAAATTTTTAAAAACACTGTATTGTTAACAGATGTATGAGTTATAATGTTCTAAATTTCCATGAAAATTGAGGCTTTTTTCTGTCTGAAAATGTGCTTCGCGTTTAGTTCAATCTCTCTTACTTTTCCCGAAGACAGCCGTAAGATCTCTCTCAACAGAATCAACCCACCTGGTGGAGGACCTTCCTTTTTTTGTGTGTATCTTCAATTTTCGAAAATGTCACTAATTCATATGGGTTTTAATCATTATGTATAAAAAGGTGTCCTAGCCATCTAATGCGGCTAGACTTTATTAATTTGACAATATCCAGTTCTTTTTAAATCTGTTTAAATTTCATTATTATATTTTATTCTATAGACATCATTTTGCTTAACTGAACCAAAATCTTTTGGAGAACTTTTTCACAAAAATCAGCAGCTCATCTTTTTCAAATTTATTTAATGGCCAGCACTCGATGCCATACTAAGCAATTGGTCTAGTTAAGGTTTTGTACAAGATGAGTTTTGTTTTGACATTAATAAATTTGGACTTAAATTGACTTCTCAATCCATACAAACCATTTATTTGACATAAGTAGCTTATCATTAACTTCACACAAGCTTTATATCATTAGTATTACTAATGCTAGTTCCTAAGTACTTAAACTACTGTTTTCACACTAAAAATAATATTATTAATTTTTAAAATGGATGTCATAATTTCTCTGCGTTACAGCTTAAAGTTTAGTTTTCACTTGGTTAATAATGAGACCCATTTTACTTGCAGACTCCTCAAAGGGGACAAGAGCATTGATAACTGCTTGTTTTAATCTACCTATGACATAAATATCCCCAGCGAAGGCTAATATAATTGTATGGTTTCATTAAAAATAGCTTAGTGGTCAAGGTATCGGATCGTGGCTGGCATGTCACGAGTTAAAGCCCAGTACCACTAAAACCCCGCCGTGTAGGGGTTAGATGCACGTTAAATCTGTCAAGAGCTCAAACGTCTTTCCGTTATTTTGGTGTGGTAGTTAGGAGAGGAGGTGCCAGCTCAGATGTCGTTCTCGTCACTTGACCATGGTTCAAAATTACGAGGTCCATCGCCAAAAGCCCCGTGTATAGCTGAACAGTGCGACGTTAATATTCACTCACTCATATTAAAAATAGTACCATAGTACCTTTATAGTCTTCATAATTAGAATCTCTAGAAGCTTTTCCCAAGTGCCATATAGAACAATATACAAGCAAGAGAATCTCCCTTTCTCAGACCTAGTTCAGTATATAAAAGGTCTCTGAGAGGTCTAAACTTATCTTTACTCTACCTTTAACTTTTTTCAAAGTTATCCTAGTGAGATTTATCAATTTTTTAGGAAAGTCAAATTCCGTCATAGCTAATTAAATAAACTATCTCTATTTATACTATCATAAGCAGCTTTGAAGTTGATAAAAATATGGTATGTTCTATGCTGTAATCTTTAGTCTTCTCAAGATTTTGTCTAATTGAGTTCATCTGGTCTATTGGTAGACTCTATATTGAAAACCACCCTAGTAGTTACCTATAATTTTAGCAGCATATTTTAGTAATCGTCGCAATAAGATACTTAAGAAGATTTTAAAAGCATATTTAAAGGTAAATTTCTCTATAATCGTTAAACTTTAATTTATCATCTTTTTTGAAGATTGGGCAAATAAATCTCTGAATGGGAATTCAGTAATTTAAATCACAGATTCTAAATATCTTTTTCTAAGTCAGCCCTCCCTATGAATTTTACATGATTTCGCACCTCTTTTGGAAATCAGACTTTAGCTGAAATATTTTTGTATACCATACACTTCCGAATGTAAACTGATCCGTGAATAAGACAAAAGTGCTTTTATGTCTTCAAAAATTTATCTAAAATTCGAGACCCGTAAAAGCCGAATTAGAAAAACAAAATTCCTGTAATTTTCAAGCATATTGCCACGTGGATAAAGCGGGTGAGATATATCCCATAAAATTGCAGTAAAATAAGACGCCAACGATGATAGTTTTTTTTCCTGATAATCCCATATGAAGCTGAGAATCCCCCCCCCCCCCCATGAATTTGTTATCTTCTACATCAAGGGTGTCAAACTCAACGGTTGACTTGGGCCAAATAAACAAGGTTTAACTTAAGGTGGGCCGCAAAGAAAATCAATACTCATAGAAACGAATTATTATTCGTTTATTTCGAATGATACATTATAATAACGATATATAAAAGAACAAGAAAAATTTAACATTAATATGCTCTTCATATTAATAACTTCATATAATATAACATTAATATATCTCTTCTCTGCTACTATCTTTCCTATTTGGGGAGAAATTTTGATATTTTATTATATACGAAGGTAACTGAAATTTTTGAGACACGCGCAGACGATAAGTTACAAAAAAAATTAATGATTTAATTTGAAAATACAAAGTATTTTAACTCAGCATACGACTTTTTACTGACTTACTTCAAGTTGTTTAGCGAAGAATAAATTTTAGACTGAAGAGAAAATGGAGTCGACGTGAGAACATTATCATGCTATAATTTTGTATGATTTTAAACCTAGATTAAATTAAGAGGAATGCTTTCAACAGCTGCAATTGGCATTTGGTGATGAATCTCCATATCGTGCTACTGTATTCAGATGGTTTAAGGAATTCTGCAGTGGTTGCAGCTCTCTTCAGGATAAAGAACACACAATAAGACCCCGATCGGCAGTAATCTCGGATAATATGTCTACCATACGAAAAATGTTAATGGATGATAATAGCTGTGCCTACCAAATGATACAGAAGGAACTTAACATTGGATCCGTAGCCATACACAAAATTATTCATGAAGAATTACATATGAAAAAAAGTAGTTCGCCGTTGGGTTCCCCATAATTTAACTGAGCACCAAAAAGAGAGAGTGTCAGAATCAGAAAAGAAACCCTCAAATTGCTAAATGATGGTGGCCACCGCATCATTTCTAAAATTGTATATACCGATTTTTGACATTCCAACACGTCAAGAAAGCAAAGTATGGGTCTTTGAAGATGATCCCACGCCAACAATAGTGAAAAGACAACGAGTAATGAAAAAAGTAATGTATGCCGTTTTCTGTAGAAGTACGGAATTGGTCAAAACCACCAAGTTGGAAGGACAGAAGACAGTAACAGCAAACTGGTATACCACTAAATGTCTTCCAGAAATTCAACAAGAAAGTAATGTTATGGGACTAATGCTTCACCATGACAATGCATCTTCCCATACAGCTGGATTAAAAGTTGAGTTTCTTAAACAAAAACAAAGTGTTAGACATCATCCATCCTATTCTCCGGATCTGGCTATGTGTGACTTTTGGTTATTTTTTTAATCTAAAAAGGAACTTACGTGGGCGTCGTTTTCATTCAGAAGGGATTGATGTGGCAAATCATTCAATTCCAAGAAATGAATGATTTGTGGTATTTTATCGGTGGAAAATTCGTCTAAAAAGTGTATTGATGCTGGAGGAGACTACTTTAAACACTCCTAAAATTTTGTAAGTATAACTTTAAAAGCCTAGGAATATCTCAAAAATTTCAGAGTAACCCTCATATTACTGTGTGCCAATATACTAACCGAGCCGCAAAAATGCTCGTTATAGGCCGCATGTGGCTCACGGGCCACGAGTTTGACACCCTGTTGTAAGCTATCTGTCCTAGTTTTACTTTCTGCGTAATTTTTTTTTTTTTTTGCTTGCAAATGAGCGGAAAGGGAAATTTGTACACGGCAAAAGTAATCGATGGTCTATGTTTCGTGCCTTGGAGGAAAAACTCACCAATGAGTGAATGTAAATTTTGAGAATTTTTTGGAAATTCTAACATTAACTTTGAAGAATTTAGGTGACTTTCTTTTTCTTTTACAGAATAAAAGTTTCATTCAAAATAAAAGTTTAAAAATTGAAATTTTTTGAGATAGCATAGCTAGCTTTTTCAACCGTTTTTCCTAAATTACGTTTTTTCCCCGAGATTGGTGGATTTATATAAGCCGACCCCTTACTACAACTTTAAAAAAAGTTCCAAATATTCTCGGCTTATACTACATTGAAATACACGGTATATCTTGAAAGGATATCATTATTTAGAGCTGAGTTTGTTTATTTTTAAAATGTTCGTCTCACTCCTCTAAAAACTCTTTGTCACACCACCAGAGGTACAAGCACCTCAAATTAGGAGTTAACGGTTTAAATTATTTATGTTTATGCTTATATTTAAGGTTATTTAATATTTTTTAAATAAAAAGTTTAAATTTCATAAAATAATTCATAATACTTTAATTTCATTTTCCTTTGAAAAAGACTTACATTTACATGATTCTTAAGTGTAATATAACAACAACAATGGTACTAATTATTGTTGCTGCTTATATAACTTTTAGAAACACAAAAAGATTAGACAAGATTTTAATATTTTGTTTCACTTAAGTTTAAATTTAAATTGTGTATATATACGATTTTGAAATTTATGGATAGCGTACACAAAAAAATAAAAAATAAGTAGATTTTTCCTAGAAATAGTTGTAAAATAATGAAAATACAAGCTGCATTATATATCAAAAGGTAAATGTTTTTTAAATGTTGAAAGCACATATATAAGCTCTATACATGAAAGTGGTAAAGTTTTTATTAAAAACACCATTTTACACATATCTGTGGTTAATATTTTGTTTGAGATAAAGTTATTTGTTAAGTTTGGTTGCTGTAGTGGGTTAAACATCAAAATCGGAAAGTCCTTGGATCGAATTCGAATGTTAGGTGATATAAATGAAAATTTTCTTAGAAATTTTTTCATTTACCACAAAAGATTTTTAAAGCATTTTACTTCATTTTTTTTCAATAGAAGAAAACGAATCGTATTAACTGCGTGTGGCTTAAGCAAATTTTGGGGAAAAAAAGCTTACTCATTACATTTGAATACTATTGCTTATTATATTTGTTGATCTTATTGAGAAATTTCATGTTGTCAATTCTATTTAGAAGGAAAGAAAGAATTAACAAGTGTGTGAATGAAAGTAATGATTTACTTATATTTAATTTAGAAATGTGTGCATACCCTGGCTTAGTTCCTGACAAGAAATAAAAATTTCACGTCAATGACCTGATAGCAGTAAAAATATTAATTCTAAAAAATATCTTTGAAATATGACTTTACATGAAAAAAATTAAGTACTCTATCACTATGAGATTAGCTTGAGTAACTTCAAACGACACCGGCTTACTTAATGGATTTGGAATGCATGGAAAAAACTTAGAGTATTTTAGAATGAGGGTGATGTTTCTAGTTTTTCAAATGTTATCAACAACAAATAGCAGAAGAAGAATCTTAAAAAAAACACCAAGTTTTTTACATTAAAATAAGATAGACTGAAATATAGATTTCCAAAGCGTTTGAATTCAGCAAGCGTTATATTTTCTCTTCATTTCGTATTTGTGTGTAGACTATATCAACATAATCAATCATATTTTTTATTGACATTTTCGCATGACTGGTTTCCCACTGTATTAAATCGTGTTTTTTGAAAGAATGCAAAATGCATCAAATTCCTAAAGTGCAGACAACATTGAAAAAAATAACAGATAAATAAAACATGTTTTTGCTTCCATTACTTAAATGTTAAAGAATTCACCCACAAATTAGTTTATGTATAGCTTTTAATTATTTGATATAAAATAGTTTCCAAAACTGTCAAAGCTTTAAAATGCGAATAATAATAATAATAATAATAATAACGACATATTATCAGAATATAGCCTTTTCAATTCTTAAACAAAAGTTTAGACTAGGGGTCGGCAACCTATGGTACGTGAGCTACTTGTGGCTCGTGGTACAATTCTCAGTGGCACTCTGCACTACTGTACGAACTTGTCAGTTTTTTAGTGGACGGAAGTTGATAAATTTGTAATGGACCTTATTTGATAAACATCTTCAGAATCACGGACATTAACGGAATTACGAAAAAATCTGAAAGATAAACTTACAGCTATTTTGTAAATTATTGAATGTCATTGCTGGATAGAGAGAAAATTGCATGTACTCTGCTTTCTGCTTTTGGTTCTACATATCTATATAAGTAAAAATTCTTTCCTCGTATGAAAAATATTTCGAGTTGCAAAGAAATTGTTGTAACAACTGAATGCTCAGAATCGTAACAAAAAAACAAAAAAAAAATTAAAAGTCAAAAATTATACTCCTGATTTTTAGATATGAAAGTAGAGCGGTGCAAGCACTAGGTTCGCATTAAAATTTTTGTTTAACTATAATGAAGGGAAAGGCTTATATTTTATGTTGTTCAATTAAAATTTTTTTTTATTTTTGTTAAAGAAATCGTTAGATGTTATGCTGTTTATTTTTATGTTTAGAAATATCTTCAAATGATACAAAATTAATATATAATAAAACTGTAAACCTATATTGCTGACCTCTATTCTACAACTCTGCATGCATTTTCGTGGAAATCGAATTGTTTCAAAAATTTCCTGTGTGGCACGCTGAATCATATTGGTCAATTGTTTTGGCACGCCACAGCTAAAAGGTTGCCGACCCCTGGTATATCTGGTCACATATTGCTATAATTGAAGAAGGAAGAGGAGAAAAAGGAGGGGGGGGTAAGTGAAATTCGTAAGAACACAAAATTGTTAAAAATGTTATAAATGGATTGATTATTTAAAGATAAGTGTTTAAAGCATGTAGGCTGTCTCTCCACTTTTGATTCTGAGGAGAGTATGTCACTTTACATTAATTTGTAATTATTGCAAATTCACTACTTATACAAACTGATTTTTAAAAAATTCATTAGCATTTATTGTTGAACATTTTATGTTATATTGTTTGAATTAGGTTTTGTTAAGAGAGTAAATTGTAAGATTACAATAATGCATGTAATGTATTAATAAAGCGTGTGCTACACATGAATTCAGTGATCAAACCTTACGTCAAAAGAGTTAATTACGAACAATGGATTATATAAACTCTTTATTCACATGAATCTCTTCAATTAATTATATATAGAAGCGGACATAATATAAACAAGATATCCATCATTGGCATGGCCAAGTAGTTTTAGCGCGTTTTTCACATGTTGTATTTTACAATAATGCAGCTAATGAACTTTTTACTAACAGAAAATTTTGTTATAAACTAGCGAAATTCAGGAAAATTTGTAGGAAAATTCGGATAATTATGGGAAAATTTAAATATGATTCGGCTCATCTAGGGCACAAATGCGACCAAATGCCGAAAACCCGAGGTCAATTGGTTGCTTATTGGCTGAGAAAAAGGTACGACAAAATATGGAACGAAGACGAAATTTGCGTCCTAATAGCGCTTTTGTTCCACTACGTGAAAAACGCGCTAAAAAGTAGTTTCAAATACTATTACCATATGAGCAATATTCTATGTTGTAGAACTGCTAGCTGTGTTTCAAGTAATGTAAAATAACTCTGATTGATTGGTTGTTTCCATCACACTTCAAAGCAATACTAGGGCTTTGACGATATAAGCCTTGTGACGAGGATGACCCCCTCTCCAAACTTCCACACCATGCCAACGAGTGGACTTTAAACTTCGACAAATTCAACGCTCATCAACGTTTATACAGCATGTCTTTAGAAGCATCAGAATTCGACTTGACAGAAATAACAACGGTCACGGCCATGGCTGTTCGGCCACCCAGACACGTAATACATTCCGGAGACTTAATATTAGTTTGATTCAGTTCTATGATATGAATTATTAGTTTAATATTGTAATTTTTAGCCACACACATCTGAACCCACATCAGTTAATATATTACTCTCTAAGCTGCTATACAATACGCGAGAAGTTCAGTGGCGTAACGTACACCCCTGCATCTCGGGAGGGGGCAGGATTCAAGGGGGTCCCGAAGCCTGACTGACGCCAAGTACGAACCCTTTGTAAAATCCAGCTTGGGCCCCAAACCCGACTTTGTAGGGAGGCCCTAATATTCTCCTTTACGTCACTGGAGATGTTGGATGTAATTACATTTGTTGTTACTAGTACATTTATGCTAGATAAGTTGGGTTAACAGTCGCATGGAACGTATGAAATGTAATGCTTATATTATTAGATTCTTAGAAACACACGATTCTTCAAATCATTTTGTATGACATTAATATAGCTTTTGAGATATTCCATAATAGTATGAAGGATGTTCAAAACCGCTCTTTTAATAACCTATCCAAACATAGAGAATGTCTATTGTTGTTTTTAAAAATCATCACTTCTAATATTATTTCTTTCATAATATATAGGAATTTCTTCACCGATCCACATTCAAGATCTTTCTCAAACCCAGAAAATATGGAGTTTTTTTTAAATGTGCAATACAATATTCTCATTTAACAAAATATGGTATAATATCACTCTATTTTCTGTGCGTGACTCTTGGAGAAATCGATATGCTACAGATAATAAGAATGTCCATACCAGAGAGGAAGCAAACAATTTACTGAATTACATCGTTTGAGCTCGTGCGTAAACTCAGTAAATGAACCATTTCTTCAGCATTAAGAAGGTTTATTTTAATGTAAAAGGAGCCTATCGATTTTCAATAAAATAGTGTATTACTTCGTGGTACTTTTTCAGCTTTTCTAAGTTATGGATATTCTTTCTTAATTGTCAAAGTGTAAATTGCGTATGTTAACTATAGTGCTTGGTACAATTTTACTCTTAGAAAGAATATTTTTTCTAGAATTACCAGTAAATAAGTTATATAAGGAAATAGTAATAAATTAGTTTATTAATGAAGATTGACGAGTGTGTCTTTCTGTTGATAATTGAAAACATTTTGAATATTAGATAGAGTTTTAGTGCTTGCAAAAAGGGAATAAAGTTTCGGATACAAATTGAGTAACCACCATACTAATCCATTGACACCAATTCATTTGCAGAAAATAATTTGGTCCAATAATGAGAATTCGTACAGTTATATAATAAGGTACTCAGTCTGTACTCTGAATGATTTTAACCTGTAATCTCGTAATAGAAGACATGTTGCTGTGATTATTGGATATCTATGGGGGGAAAAGCAATGGACTAATAAAAACACCCTCTGAAAATATGAAAGTTGAAATTAAGTAAGATGTTGTGGGTATCTAATATCCGAATAAATATAAACTGGCGATGTTACGCCCGGAAAATTTTTTTATTCAATAAAATATATGTAAATGGTGTAGATTTAAGTTGAAATCAAATAACGATGGATAGATAATGATTGTTTAGTAACATCGCACTATATATAAAGCAATACGAAGGATATTGCCGAAGGACCTTGACACGTACCTTACCTGAGCTGGGGTCCATGTCATGCTAAAAGGAGAGCTTTGAGCTCGACTGATTAAACGTGAATCAGCCCTCTACACTGCGAGTCTTAAGTTGCGTGGCATTAGTCTTAAACCTATGGCACGCCGGCCACTAGGCTACAGAGGTCACTCCCATTCTCTGGACTTCCACATCACGCCATGAGAGTACTTTAAAGTTAAGTTAAACTTAAAGAGCACCAGCATCCAAAAATTCCCGAATATAAAACAAAGAACCTTCTATCCGATGTTGTTTGCTTTACCAACTAGAATAACTCTTGACTACTGTCATATAAACTTATTTTTACTGTTCTCAATAACTGGTCCCAGAGATTATTTCTGAAAAGATAATTGATATATGTCGTTACATACTATTAAGCAGCGGCGTAACGTACACCCCCGCATTACGGGGAAGGGCCCAGGGTTCCAGGGGGCTCAAAGCCTGACTGTCGTCAAGTGCCTACCCTTTGTAGAATCTAACTTGGGGACCTAAAACCTACAATTTCAGGGGGGCTCAAATGTTCTCCGTTACGCCACTGCTATTATTTATATTTTTAGTGATACAATATTTCGTTCATACTACTTACTAATGATGGGTATACTGTTTTAAAAGTAAAATTTTAAGAATATGTTGAAATTAAAATATTTATAGCGTATTTCCTTTAATGTAAGTAAAAGTATATTTCCTTTCTTATTTTACAATACCTGCAGCTAAGGTTAAATATATCAGTAGGATCGGGAAAAAATAAAATCGGAAATCCAGACGTGATATCACTGTAAACATAGCATTCCGCATCACACCTTTTGAGTTGCGTCTATCATGAGATGCATTTCCTTAGTGAATATTGCTGGCTCACCAGTTTTAAATGTAAGTGGAAAACTGCGGCGGAGTGGAAGGGGGATTACCCACTGTTACGCCATCATTTCCCACTCGTTTACTTCATATCCTGTGTATTAAGAAAACAATTTGTGGGTTCCAACGCTAGGCGTCGTTTCGGATGGTGGACAAATGAGACAGAAAAGGCGACGACGGAAATCGTGCTCCCTACGCCCACTTCCACTTTACGGCGGTCTCTACAAATGAGACGAAACGATCTCTAATCTGGTGTTAATTCGGCACATGAGAAACACGTGGCTAGCACAATGTAGCATTCAGTATTTATTTAAAATCATTTGGCAGTGAAAAATAGACACCTCTATTTCCATCATTTAACGTAATCCACACTCAATTGTGTTATTATAACAAAATTAAAAGTTATATTTCTGAGACATAGTGGCGTAGGGATGGGCGGAGTCGTCCTACCTCAACCATCATTTCGAGGAATTCTTGCTTACATTTCAACTAATATTACAAGTATTATCTGAATCTTTAGAGCTATCTCCATGTATAGTAAGAAATTCCAAAAGAGTTGTAAAATAAAAAAAATACTAATATTGCTTAAAAATTTGGAAATTTTATTGAAATGACTTAGATTTAATTTTTATGTACGTACCCTAAAGATATGAAAAATAATTTATACATTTTAACTGTCAGTATAAAAATTACAGTAGTATAGCATTTGGTAACATCACAATGAAATCATTGCCCTAATGTAATTCAATTAAGAATAATTTTATCTGCAATATAGTTTTAATTATGTAAATTTATAATTAAAAATATGAAAATTACATTTTACAATCGTTGCATTGAGTATTATTAGAAACTGGAAGCCAAATTAAGTTTTTAGAGGTGAATAACAATAATATTAATAACTTAAACTAATTTAAGTAGTGTTCAACCTTTCAAAAGATTTCGTTAGAAAGTGTTATGAGGGTACAAATAAAAAAAATCATAATAGGTTAAATACTAAAAAACAAACGAAATAATAATATTAACAGTAAAGATGAAATCTTTGATTTCATCTTTTTTTTAAATGATTTGAATTTTTTTTTCTTTTTAATGATTTTTGTTTAAAAATAGAAGACATTCATATAATAATAAAATCATTATTTGAATTAATAATAGTAAAAGAGTTATTGAGTTTCAACGTAAAGTTGAACAAATGTTTAAAATAATCAGAATTCAAATATTTTTAAATATATTTTGAATTGATGTGAACATTTTCAAATGTGTACAACTTAACACAGAAAAAATGCTCAAACATTATTAATATCGTAGGAGGAAATGAAAAGGCAATTGTATAAAAAACATTCAAACGGAAGCATGATGATCCAGCTTCAAGGCTATAACCGATTATGTAACGGAAACAATTGATCAAGATTCTAATTGTTTCACAGTAAATATTAACTAACTGCAGTTTAGACGGATGTATCGCGTATGACGATCCAATTTTCATATCCGTGAAGAAAAGATTTCAACAATTATTATCTGTCAAATTCTTCAATATTTGAAAATTAGATTAATGTCCAAACTTTTATAAATACCACACATGAACAATCTATTTTATAAATAAGGTGTGAAAAACGTATTAAAAATATTAGACTGATATATCAAATGAACCATATTATAAATATATGAGTATTTATTTCACTTATTTCCGTTAGGAATAATTTTACTGAAGCGAAAAGGGAGACTCCACAAGACTGGCGATATTGAAATCAAATCGCTGGTTTGAGTCCATTTTCAACCAAAGACTTTCGTATAGAACGATGAGGCTATTTAACAATAATATTTACCGCCTTTTAAGTCCTTTTGTGATATGATAAGAATTTAGAAAAGGAAAGTACTAACTCAGATATGTGACTAAAATAACAAAATCTATTGTCAAAAAACTTCATGTAGCTTTTCTAATGCGATATTCTCTCAAAACAAATTTTCCTAAAATAGGATTCTGATAATTTAAAATTAAGCCCCAGTTGCAAGTTTTATTTAATTTAATCGATTTTTTTAATACTATTATTTTTGTACTCTAGAATTATCGTTCCAAAAATAAACACTTTTTTATACAAATATAACTTTTAAATATCTTGACACTTGACAGCGCGTTATGAAGATAACCTGAAGATTTTAAAATATCTCCAAAATAACATCACAAAAGAAGGAAAAACACAAAAACAAAAAACAAACAAACAAAAAACTTAACATAAAAAAAATATTAGATTATAGAAACTTACTGAGGAGAGTGACAAAATTTGTTTCCCCCGAATTTCAAGCATCCGTACTTAATTGGGATGATAATGATACTTTGAAAAAGCGAAGCAAATGCTATGACTAAAAATAATTCCCTTAGCTATGCATTTTTATGTAAGTAAATTTTTATGTAACTTAAAGCATTAAGAAAAAAATAAACAAAATTTTATAAAAAAAGGCTGAATGTCAAAACATGTCATGTAGGTTTGTCAAAAAGTTTTACTTGGGTTGTTTTTCTTTATTCTTTTTTAAATGTTGCAAGTTAGACCACGCCAGAAGAATTAAAAAGAATATTTATGAAGGATGCATATAACTTAATCGTTTCAATTTAAAGCCAATATATAAATATGTGTGTGTATGTATATATTGCTCATCTTAATTTTTAGACATTCAAAATTTGGAATTTTGTTATATAAAATACATAATTTTTAAAGTTTTTCTTATTTAATTAATTAAGAGGAGTATTAAAAAACTAATTAAGAGTAAATTACTTTTGATTGAATGATTAACAAAAATTTAATTAATTAATTTATCTTAATTATTTTTTAAGAGTATCTACATACACTATTGTGCAAAACTCAAGCAACAAAGTAGTATTCCAACATATTCCACGGAATTATAGAAAAGGGTTTTTTGTAATCAGTACAATGAAAAATCAATTCAATGGAAATGTGCTACTTAAGGGCGAGCAATACACGTGGAGCAAGAGCGCGGAATAGAGGGCAACTTAAAAATGTAGAAAATGTTTTTTTAGCAATAATACGGCCATATATGGAACCATTTAAACATTTTTACACCTTTTATAACGATCAAAAGACTTGAGAACTGATGTTTTTTAAGAGTGCGTAAAGAGTCCGAAACTAGCAAAAGTGTTGTATCACGAACTTGGAAATCCTGCTAAAAGACAGGTACAGGTGTAACAAAAGTTAGCAGTGATCGACCAAGGAAAATAATAACACCGATGAACAACATATTGTCGTGCTGGCAAAGAGACCGAAACCATTCAGCAAACAACATAGTTCAGCATACGATTCCAACACATTCATAAGGGTGCTGGATAGATATTTCATAAAAGCAGTATTAGTCCGATGTTCTGATTACTGCATTCCACTGAAAAGCAGCCCGTCGAAAGCACTGGACCGCTTATGAAAGGTAACAGCTAATATGAAGAAAGGCAGGAACATGCTTTCACCCTTCTAAAATTAGATATAGAGAAAATTGGGGTGATCCTGGTGTGCTTGTGTGGTCAGGCTTTGTGAAAAGACGGGAAGAGCTCCATATTTTTGAGAAAGGTTCATTTACTGGAGATCGATACTGGAATGAAGTTATCCTCCCTCACGTGTTTCATTTCAACGTTCCGCCACGCAAATCCCATGCAATTCAGTTGTTTCTCAAAATAAAAATATATGTAGAATGTGCTTGCCAGTCCGCTCTTTGATTTAAATTCCATTGAACATGTGTGGGAGGCCTTAAGAGATGTCTGATGGAATGAGAATATCCTTCGGAAAGCCTGCAATTAACTAACACAGATAATCACTGAAAAATTAAAACTCTTACCTCAAGAACTATTGGATAATTTTGTTTGAACCGACGGAACCACGCAGCTGTTGCAGTTAGAGTAGGTCATATCCCTTATTAAGGAGCTTTGACTTGTTCTCCCTGTTAGCTAGACAGTATTTTATATTTCCAGCTTCTTTCTATGCTGTATGCGTCCTATTAATTTTTTTACTATGCTTTTATCATCTTTTAAATAATACAATGCGTGACTCTTAGTATGAATTTCATATCTCCTAGTTGATTTTTTCGTGGATTTACACTAAAATATCTGAATACATTGAAAATTCAATATATTTCCTCAAGAGTGAATAAAAACTTTCAATACATTTTCTTGCAAATATAACTATTTTTTTAAACATGTTAAATTTGAATAATGGTTACCAATTGAAGCACGTTCAACATTTTAAAATATTTGAATTAGATTTCGCAAAAAGGATCGAAAGGGGATTTGGATTTCTTTTTTAAGTCTTATGATTTTTTTCAAGAACATCATTTAGAATTTTACATGTATAAATTATCCAAATGAGAATTTGTAGCTCTACAAAAATAATAAATTAAATGCATATCTAAAACAATAAAATATTTAATCGTCTAAACTTTATCTTCTTTTAAATTTTATATATATATATATATATATTGCTGAATAATAATTCTAATTATTAAAATAATTTATTGAATAAGTTAAGCATACCTTTCTGTATTTCGTGCAATATAATACTATTTTTTTCATTTAGAATATGAATTACAAATTCTAAAAATGTCGATATCTTCAAAGAATGTTGAAACTTAACCTACCTACATCCTTTTCACATACACCATTTTTGTTATTCTATTCTTAATTACATTTCTAAAACTATTACGAAGAATTAAAAAAATATATAAGAACAACGACAAAAAAAAAATTACTCATAGTTCAACTAAAGTGTGTAAAAATGACAGAGTATGAAGAGTATAACTGGAGGCTTATAAACAAAAATATATGTAATCACTTACTATTAAAAAAGTAATGTCTTCGAAAAAATTGAAAGGAAAAGGAAAGATTCTAAAAAAATTAAAATAAAATACTATAACTAGTTTGTTGTATTTTCAAAGCACTTCTTTTATGAAATTAATAAGAATGAGTTGTAGGCAGAAAAATACCTCAAATGCATTAAAGGGCATTTAATAATTCAATTTAAATTCAAATAGTTGGATTTCTATTATTAGGAAAACAGTGTGCTTATTATATTCCATAATCAACTAAATATACTTTTAAAAATCAAGGAAAATATAACAAAAACAAATGTTTTTAGATTTTTTTTATATGTATAAAAGTTTTATTATTTTTAAAATACATCACTTAATATAAATGTTGATCATAATAGAAAGGCATGTCATTTGGCTTGCAATGAAGGTTTCAACATCACGGAAAGAACAATTACAATAAAAATAATAAATAAATAAATAAAATTGTTAAAAATAGTAGTGGCCTTTAAAATTTTTCAGAAGAATAATGTTCTACAAGAAACACACAGGTATTGCTGAATTCTAAAATAATGGTAAAAATAAAACATATTGAAGGTGTGATTTAACTTTTCTTTTTTGTCGTCCATATGCAATAATCTAATAAAAGATTTTGAGAAATGGTTTTATCTTTCTAATTGCTGAATGAAGAAATAGCTATTTTTAGCTTAATTATTTTTTGATGTACTCAATATTTACGTAGAAGTAGAAATAGAGTTTTAAGATACCTTATAACAAAGGCAATTAAGCTTCTCATAGTACAGCCAAAATATAAATTTAAGAATCAGGAACACAATATGTCGAGATATATTTATGCATTAATAAACTTTATACCTATTTTTCAAGCTCAGATTGTTACTAAGCTTAAGTTAAACAAAAGTTTCAAATGAAAGTACTCGAGTTATGTACAAAAATAATTTTTAAACCAATAAAATGACTTCTAATAATATTTAGCACAAATTTTCTGTTCTAAAGATGTGATAGTGATTGTCATATATTAACAGTATTTATTGCAAAATTATTTTTTTTATTATAGTACAATTTTGTTTAATTTTTTGTATAAAACATTTAATTTGTCACTTTAATTTATAATTACGAAAATGATTCCTAGATATTCAAAATATATTCTTAGCATTGAACAAAATACAATACAATTAATTATTAATTTATTATCTTAATGTTTATATCAGGGTTTCAATAATATATGTTATGACTTCTGAAGATATGTTTTTAGAAATAAATATTAAGATTTAGATAAATTGTAATTAAATTGTATTGATTTTATCAAATATTATAAACAAGCAATATTACATTTTAAAATTATTTGTTCGTAAAAGAATCATAATTTAAGCATGACACGAATGTATGCGAGAAAATACACTCACGTACAAAAAAAAAAAAAAATAGCGCACCAAGATATAATTGCGGGATCGTAACGAAACTTGGCATGAAGGTACATGTCGGAGAGATATGCAAATTAGAAAGGCAGCGTGATTCCGTATTACGTATAGCCGGTAGAGGGCGTTTAACGTCGTTCTCCGTGGAGTATAAAACAGGTAACCAAAGCTTGCCTGAGTATGCTGAATCGTTTACAAAGAAACGCTGAGGTAGACATTCCATTACTCCGTTTTCGAAGACAATATGAGCAGCTGACGCAGTTTGAGAGAGGGAGAATCATCGGCATGATGAAAGCTGGGTGGTCAGCTAGGCGAATAGCTCGTCAATTGGGCCGCTCTGATTGTGTTGTGAGAAGGTGTTGGGACCAGTGGATCCAAGAGATGTCATTTACACGAAGACAAGGCTCAGAACGCGCTCTCGACAGACCAGTCGTCGAGAACACCGCCACATCGTAAGAAATGCACGTGTACAGCGAATTGCTTCATCGGCCGCCATCCAGGTGCAGGTAGCACCTTCACTAGGGGCCCTGTGTGTTTTCGAACAATACGAAGGCGCCTGGCTGAATGACATTTGGGATCGTGGCGTCCATTACGTGTGCTGCTCTTGACGCCCACCCATCGACGCTTCCATTTGGAGTGGTGCCACACACGAAGAAACTGGACTGCAGCGAAATGGAACCAGGTCGTCTTTAGCGACGAATCCAGATTCAATCTCAACAGTGATGACTATCGTGTTCGTGTGTGGAGACCCCGTAGTGAACGCCTCAATCCTGCCTTTGCTTTACAGCGACACACCGCTCCCACAGCTGGTGTGATGGTATAGGGTACCAATGCCTACAATACACGGTCACCCCTAGTATTGATCCGGGGCACCATGACAGCCCAGCGGTATGTCCATGACATCCTGCAACCACATGTGTTGCCACTCATGCAACGGCTCCCAGAAGCCATTTTTCAACAAGACAATGCTCGGCCTCACACGACAAGGGTGTCACAAGACTGTCTCCGCTCTGTTACTACCCTTCCTTGGCCTGCCCGATCCCCAGATTTGTCTCCAATCGAGCATATCTGTGATCATTTGGGACGGCAAGTTGGACATCCCAAGAGTCTCAAGACATCATACAGAACTTGTGTGCTTCAATGCCCGATCGTATCGCATCATACATTCCCGCTAGAGGGGGTTCATCAGGGTTTTAAATCTTCCGTTCTTTTGCCTTTTTCTCTGAAATAAATGATCAATTTTCTTTGATTTTCTCTAATCATTTACTTATTTCAAAGTAGTCATTACGTATGTAAAATTTCGTTTCATTTTGACGACTCCTTTTTGGTGCGCTAATTTTTTTGTCCATGAATGTAAATAAATTATGTAAATGATTGTAAAATTATCAAAATTAAAAGAAATTTGAACAGCAGTTATTAAGTTTTGTATTGCACCAATTAGTTACCTTAGTAATGTAATTCGTAAAATTACGTTTGCTTGCAATTTTGAATACTTGTGTATACACATTGACGAGATTATTACGGGTTCGTTATGTCAAATCTAAAATAAAAATAATCCACAAAAGAAAAGCTTTTTTTTTAAAAAAAAAATTTCTTTGTAAAATGACATTGAAAATTCTCTTTGTACTTGCACGCACATACATACGTACACATATACACACAATTTATGACAAAGGGGATTTGTGCGCATAGAAGTTTACCGGTATGACTGAAATTCGGAGGAATGGTAAATCTGCTTTGGAGATGCAAATGGTCAAATTTTCAGGTTCGTTAGAGCCTGGTACGTGTTCATAGCAGCTTGCCCGCAATACAGTGCATGCTGGGTCATTAAAGGACGTCAAATTAAGCAAAAATTTCATTTCTACTCGTGCTGTTTGGTTTCTTATTGGATTTGTTCTAGAAGAAAGTTCGCAAGCAAATTAAGCAACTGGGAAAATTTGACGGAGGACGTATAATAGGGTTTCGAAAAACTGAACGGTCTAATCGACAGATTGAGCATCATATTGAGTGTAGCAATCTTAACGTTGCCCGCTTTTAGGGAGGATACAATAAGGGATCAATAACGCCTAGTGAACCATATCGAGAGAAGATGAACGTGTTGCAAAACATGCACGTATTGATCTGATAACTACTGTTGCAGATATCTAGAAGGCAGCTGGAACCTTTATCGATCATTCAATAAGTAATCGCACTGTTTATTGATAATTTCGCGAAGATCTGTATGACGACTATTTTTAACAGCATTGTATCGTCCTCAAAGACTGGAATAGTATCGTGTCAATTGGACTTCGGGATTTGAGTAGCCTTCGTCGATAAATTCCGTTCCTCTCTTGGTAGAGAAGACAAATGAATCAGCGTGAGGTGCAATCCGGTCAGTCCCAGGGGCGGTTCATTGTGAAAACCCAAAAGACCTGTTGTAATAGTATGGAATATATACAACTGCTTAGAATTCAAAATCACCTTTGGTGTTCGTTACAGGCTCTTTGATAGGCCAACGCTACGTTCAAGAGACCCTGCGGCCAATTCCTGAATTTGCAGTTTCAACCACTTTCCCAACAAAACCATGCTTAATCACATATTTCTGCTGCCTTAAGAATTTGTCTACAACATGACATTGTAATTGGCATTTTAACCGGACCTGTCTCCGATCGAGAATATGAAGAATGCCATAAGACGAGAAGGATCCGCAGGAAATACATGCTATGGTTCAAGCAGCATGGGGTTGATTGTAGCAGAACTTGTACAATTCACTATCAAGGTGCTCGGCATGTTGCATTATAAATAATGACAGTCATATGCCATACTGCTGAATAAATTTCGAAATTTCAGACTTAAATTTTAATTACTTACTCTTCCATGAGCATTTTACCATCCTTATAAATTTCATTCCATTCTGGCAATTCCTTCAAGGTGCAACTTTTTTTTCTTTCAGTGTACATATATATACATTTATACATGTGTGGAAATGTTTTTGTCTTTTTTAAAAAAATATTTATATACTTAAGTGATAAATTTATTTTTTCTTTTAAAATGACCGCGACTCATTAAAGCATAAGAGGTTTGACACGCACACACAAAAAAATGAGACTGGTCCAATAAATCATTAAGAACTGATTCTTACAGAATCAGTTCTTTGAGACATTATCACCTTCAAATTAGTCCCTTTCAGCATTCCCACACCTCTCTGCATTCGGTGCTACTGTTGCTGGTAACAGTTCTGGAACGAGGTTTTTGGAAGTCCCTTAAGAGATTATACGTTTTTGCCTGAACCTCTTCAACTGAAATAAAATGGGTTCCCTTTTAGCAAGATTTAAGCGTAGGAAATTTAAAAAAGTCGTTTGGAGCCAAATTAGATGAATAAGGAGGATGCCTCATCATAATAATGTTTTTGCTGGTCAGAAACTGCTTGGCAGATAGGGCTGTGTGAGCGGGTGTATTGTCCTGGTGCAACAGCCATTCATCATTCCACAACTCCTGCCTTTTTCCCCTAATTTTTTCACGAAGACTATTTAATTCTTCAATGTAGTAATGTTAATTAACAGTCTGGCCCTTAAGAACCCACCCAATCATTACAATTCCATTAATGTTGAAGAAGACAATTAACATTACCTTGAATTTTGATTCTAACAAACGTGCTTTTTTGGGTCTTGGGGATCCTGGAGACTTTCATTGCATCGACTGGAGCTTACTTTCGGGATCATAGGCAAACATTTATGTCTCATCACATGTTACAACAGATTTCAATCAATTTGGGTCGTTTGTAATGTGTTTTAACATGTCCACACATACTTCTTTATAGCACTGTTTTTGGTCGTCGGACAGAACTTTTAGAACAACCTTCACACAAATCTTCCTCATGTGTAATTCGTCAGTTAAAATGCGTCGAACAGCTTCCCTATCCAAGTTAACCAACTCCGTCACTGCACGAACACTTAATCTTCGGTCACTTTGGATAACATCACGAACTTAGGCAAAGTTTTAGTCTGTAGTCGCTCACCTTGGGCGCAGCATGTTCCCCTTTTGCACTGTATCTTATCCCTGAAAATCACTTATGCCATTTGAACACACATGCACGAGACAAAATTTTATCTCCATAAGCCTCAGTGGACATTTGAAATGTTTATGTAAATGATTTCTTAAGTTTCACAAGAAACGTTGTTGAGAGAGAGATTCACTTTTTAGTTTTTACATTAGACATTTTTCCGACGGAATGCAGTTGTACGTGTTCACTTAATGACGCAGTACTCCCAACTGGCGTGATCAGTGATATCGAAACTGGCCACATGGATAGAGGAGGTGTATGGAATGACGTCACCAAAACAGTTGTTGCCAACTTTACTCTTTTTTCAAGCTACACATTTAGTCTCGTTATTTTTGTGTCACACCTTGTACCATGGCCAACTTCCCCATGGGAGTTTGTCAGTGACTCCGTTTGAAACGACGAAATAATTAAAATTTTAGAAACTGACTGTAAAATACCACACAAACTGGCTAATGGCGACTTAGTAGAGGAGATTTGTTAAAGAAAAGAAATGGATGTTTTACTTAGCAACTAAATACAGACGCACTAGCGTTCTGTAGTAATATTACACGATTATTACTCTCAAGTTACGAAAAATTATACACGAGGTTGTGCCTTAACGTCTCTGGTGCGAATGTTAAAACTTTTTGGATACATCTCTGTTAAAAGATGGGTAAGTTTTCAACTTAATTTTCAAGTCATATATAAAAAAAAATTATTCAGTGACTGGGCCACCCGATTAAAATGAGCTCCCATAATAATATGCAGCTGTTTCAAACCTTTCTAAAAATGCAAATATTAATAAAATTAAGCTATTAAATATTATATTATTCAACGTTGTACTTGATCATAATACTAGGAAAAAATTAAAAGTTTTCCTCATTTGCGATAGATTTTAAGCATCGAAGATTTGAAGAAAAATTAATATCGGAATTTTCATTACCTAAATGATTTAGTTTGTGTTTTAAATACATTGAGTGAGTGATTCTAAGGTTTAATGGCGCAAGAGCCAATTTTGACTAAACTGCGCCACTTTAAATACATTGAAGAAAGATACCAACGATAATAAAGAAGAATTAATAAATTTTTTCAATCCATCTATTTTGAAGGAACTACAGTTTTTACAACTTCAAATAGTGAGGATGAATTTTTTGTGGGCGAAGCGGAAAAAATCAACTCCCCCCCCCTCCTCTTACGATGGCGCCAGTATTTAAACACGTCTATTGGTGCTTCAACTTTTTGTTTCATTTTGTTTCGAAAGATCTGGGAATTTTAATGCGTAAGTTTTGCGGTTTTGATACATATGGTTTGAAATCTTTCATACAAAACTGTGAATAATCGTTTGTTTTGTTTCCATCGTTAAATGAACAGCAATAATAATATAATAATAATAATATTTACAAGAAACTTTGATCGTGGATCAGAAAAAGAGTTTTCTGTAAACACAACATAATCATACGACATGACTTTCGTTTAAAAACGCTTTGTTAGAAGAATTTCGCCATCAATGAAATGCTGCTGAAATCCATAGACAGTTAAGTAAACGTATATTACTTAAAAATAAATCACTTTTCAAGTATTTTATTTCATTTAGGGAAATTCCATATACCTTCTTGATAAATATTCATAATTTTTTTATTATTTTCCCCAACATACAGGACTAACCATTTTTTAGTCAAGTAGTTGTGGTTAAGAAAAAGGAAAAATGATCTATATGAAAACCTTTGAGGTACAAATACATTTACAAAAGATTTATACAATGTTTTTTCTTCATTTCGAAATAAAGCCAAATAGCCGTCATATTCATCATTGTAACTCATAAAGGCCAATATCATTTTTTGCTTGCCCTTTTCGGTCTTAGTATATCAGTAATTTTTCAGCATTACATAAAAACGATATTCGAAGATTTGATTATAAAAGGTCATGTTTTAATTTATATTGATGATGCATGTAAAATTTAAAAAATGAGGATTAGGCGAGGGTGTCTCCAAAGGCTTGCATCAGTGCTTTCACTTGCTTCCTCTTATGGCTTAGACATACATTTTCGTCAGTGCAGATTTTTAAATAAGCAAATGGAATTCCTTGACCACTTTATTAAAAATGACGAATCGTATCCGTCACTGCCAAAACTTAAAGCTGTTCTAACTTTCCTGAATCGAAATCCCTAAAAGCTTTACAATCATTTCTTGGACTTGCTAGATATTTTCGAAGAATTATTTTGAATTTCTCCCTAATTATCTATCCTTTAACTGAACTTCCAAAGAAAATTTAAATTAACTGATATTGAAAAACAGGCATTCATTTGTGTAAAATACTGTTTACTTCCCTACCTGCTCTTAAAATTTACAATCAGAACATTGCACTGAAATTCATTGAACTGCAAGTATTCATGGTTACGGATGTATTTTACTTGAAAAATTGATGACATGACAGATAATGTGCTTAGACCAGTATTTTTTAAGAGTAAAAAAACGTCAGACCCCGAAATAAAATATAGCAGCTATGAGCTTGATGTTTTAGGTATTGTTCAAGTATTAAAAAAGTTTAGAGCATACTTCTAAGACAAACATTTTAAAATAGTTATTGATAGCAATGCGTTCTCGAGGACATTAAAGAAATAAAGATAGCGCGATGAGGCTTTGAAACTACAGGATTTTGATCATGAAATATAATACTTTCGGTCTCCAAAATAAAGTCAGTATAAATGCATTAAGTAGACATCCCATTAATATCATAAAGACATCTCGTTACTAAAATCACAACAACTAAAGAATAAGGCATTGAAATCCAAACCATTAAAAATCTTTTGAAAATTAAAACTTACAATGATTTTCTTTTAAAATCTGATATGCTCTATAAGTTTGTTGATGGTGAGGAGCTGATTCTTGCTCTTAGAAATGTGCAGAACGACGGCATACAGAATGCTCATGAACGCGGACCACTATGATTCTATATATATATAAACCAGTGATTCTCAACCATTGTGCCACGGCACTTTGTGTGCCGCCAAATTCTTGAAATGTGCCACCAAATTTTTTTAAAATTATTAATTATATTCCGAGAGAAAAAAATCCGGAACCAAATATTTCAGCTGTTTGATAGAAATAAACTATTCATAAAGTTGTTAATAACCATTTAGCAACACTAAAGGAGAGAGTTATATATATATATTCATTACTTTCTAAATTTTGATATAACAAAATTTTGATTGGGTTCGTAATCCGTTTGTGATAACGGATACATCTGTATATGAATTAACTTCGAATGAAGAGGAAGAACTATTTTCATTCTACATTAATCGAGATTTAATTTCAAAACATTCGAAAAAGTCAATTAATTCATTTTGGATTAAAATAACAATTTGCATTTTTTAGAAGAATTTTGTGATCTTTCAAACCTTTGAATGGTGGAGTTGAATCTTATCTGAAGAGCTTCACTGTGTGAAAAAATATTCTTGTCGTGATTTTTCTAAGACAAAATCTAAACTGTAAAGTGAATAAGTAACTGTTTTTACCAAGAGTTTTAACTAGTTGAGGGATTATAATTTAGTATTATATTAACAGATTATATATAATAGTAATAATAATAAAAAACAACTATGAATATGATAAAATAAACAAAAGAAATTTTTTTTGTCTTAAATGATTTAAACTTGAATTTATTATTTGAATCATCTAATGGTCTGTTGAAGTACTGAAAAAAATGTTGTAGGAATATACATTTTTAAGTGTTTTCTACTGAATTCACTAATTAAATAAAATATTATTATACTGAATCTTAGGTTTTGTTGTATATTTGCAATAATTTATATGTATGTTTTTATAATATTTGAACACACATGTATAATTTTCTGTTCCATTTTTATTAATATATATAATTAATATTTAACAATTTCTATATAATTTAAATTGGCATATTTCCTTTTATCTGACAGAGAAAATGAAAATATATATAATTAAGACTACTCCAAATTTTCATGGGCAATTCTTTTTGTTGTTTAGCATGTTAAAAAAGCGAAAGATATAAAATATTTCTAAAATATTTAAAATGCTCCCATACGAAAAATGTTTTGTTATCAAAGTTTTTAATTTTTGACATTCAAAGCTTCATTTTAGATGGAATATTTTTCCTTAATTTCCTTAAAAAAAAGACAGATTCTAAGTCACACATAGTTTTTTCATCTTAACTGTGACTGTTCTTTTCGGATGAATGAAAGAGTGAGTGATGAGTAAAGTATCCTAACTTGGGTAAGTCAACTGCATAAGGATTTAAAACAAAGCTTCTTAAAATGGAATAGGTGATGATTAACTGATTTTTAAGTTTTGTAAAAGAATTAAAAACTACGATAGGAACTATATTATTGCAACATACAAAACTAGAGTCGAGAATATTCCACATTTGCTATAAAAAATTAGTTTCAAAGCTTAGGGTAAAAAAAGCGATTTACTAGAAAATATTTCAGATTTATGAGGTTTATTTTAGAAACGGTTTCAAAAATTATCTGAATAATTGTGTTTATTCTTGTTTATAGAGTCAATTTTTGCTATATTCTTCTGTAATTTCTTTTAAAATTCAAATTAAATGCGAAATCTATGGAATCCGGATATTAAATTGTTATAACTTTGTAATTTAATATATAAAGTTTCAGATAAAACAGATTTGGAGAGTGCGGTGCCAATTGAGGTATCGTCCTCGTCACTTGACCGAGGTTCTATATTACGAAATCCGATGTCAATAGCCCTCATGCAATTTTGATTTTAATCATTTATTTGAAATGCCAGCTTTAATAGAAGCATATTTTTTTTTTTTTTTTTTTTTTTTTTTTTTGTGCACTTTAATTAAAAAATAATAAATAAACAATCAAAACCCAGAAGTACCAAAGAATAGTAAAATTAAATGTCAGATCTTTTGGCCTTTTCAGCAATTTTAATCCTATTTATTGAATATTAGATGTTTTCTCCTCAGCTTCTGTGGAGAAGAGGAGGAAAGATTTATAGGAATAATACAAAAATGATTATCAATTGAAATTACAAATAATTATCACTTTGAATTGGTCTCTCCAAAAAGTCTGTCAAAAAGTCTTTTTTCTCTCTCCAAAAGTCTTGCTTAAAGAACTGTAATATATTCATAGGAATAATTTCCGAAACTATAGTTTCTTTCTATAGGAATGCAAATATCCAAGAGAAAATTAAATGTAAAGCTGAATGCAAATAAATATTGAAATTTACTTTTTAAATTCGATTACGACAAATAAGAGTCAATAAAGAAAATATTTCATTCAAAGATGAATTAATGTGCACGACATTTTTTATTTATTCATGTCCTTTGGATGGTAATATAATCTATTAAACATATTTTTGGAATGCATGCAATTCAATGTACGCGTGGGAATTACTTTATTCAGTCTTCAAAATTGGAATATTGCCGTAGCTTCATAAATTATTTTCACAATTGAAGAAAAATACTTCGAATCAAATCAGACAGAAATAAAATCGAACTCAAGTTACCTTACACTCTGTCTCTGATCGTTACATAAAAATGACCTTGAATTATTGATGAAAGACTTTTGACTGGAATGTCGAAGCAGTCGATCTACCTCGGTAGACACAATTTATACGCATTCTTAGAAGACTGGTTATAAGTATGGCGAAGATACTACATAGAAGATAAAATATCGGTAGATTTAGTAACGGTTATTGATACATGAGAAAAAAAACCGCAGACTTTCTATTTTCTTTATGATTATTTTAAGTAATGACGCATTATTATCGAATATGAATATTAATTTCTTCGTAATTCATCAGCAATAGATGAAAATATATTTAATGCGTCATGCTAAAATGATTTAAATTAAAGTTTCGACGTTGCAAATTTGCAAATGTAATTTAGTTACAAAAAAAAAAGAAAATGTAGAAAAACTGCAGTTTGAAGAAGTGGGTACGTTTGTTATATTGTGTACATTTTTTATATAAAAATTCTGAAAAAAAATATATATAAATTTTATATAATTATGTTAAGCAAATACAAATAGAAAATGATGAAATGTAAAAGGAACAATGCTGTTCTCCAAGTTTGGTTCTTTAAAATTGAGAATATGCTCGTTTGAACATAATGCGTTTTTTTTATACAGCCTTAAAAACAGACGTTTTCAAAACATGTAGTGTTGATTTTTTTTTTCAGTAGAAAGAAAATCCCCTTATCAACGATTACATACCGGAAATAAGAGTAATAATAGCTTATCAAGAACTGTATTCACATCTGTCAAATGCACTCCCTTTGCATGCCCTAAACAAACCAAATTTAAATAAAACTGACATTAAAGACTAAAATTAGATCGTAATGTGACAGATTCATCTGACTTCTTCCTGTCTTTAAAGTTATCTTTCAACTCTTGTTTGACTAGACATTAGAGCGATTATACTTTCTTTTTAATAAACTATTTCCATTACTGTTTTAAAAGTCTATATAATCTAAAACTGTTTCAATATTAAGTGTTAAAAATTATTTGATGCAATTATTTCTATCTCTGTGTTAACCTTGTCACGGGTCTATTCGGGTTCTTCTTACTAACAGTCCTTCTATGGAAAAATGGGTCTTTAAAATTTACTCTATTGAAAACCTTTCTTCGAAGAAGATATGAGTATGTAAATTAAGACTTGTATATAAAGATTAAACTTTCGAGTGAAAGGAGAGGGAAGTTATATATAAATTTATATATATATACAGATTACTACACAGATAGCAGTAATTGATTAGCGTGAAGCTAGGCAAGTGAACACTTCGTTGCTTAAAAAATGTTAAAATTAAAGATTGGGTCAATTAAGCGTTAAATTTTTTTTTGAACGAATTGAACAAGAAGTGTTTTGCTCCGACGTAAGGGATCCAGTTTACTATTAATTCTCTTAATATCTCGTCTATCTCCCGATTGCTTCACATATTTTGTAATCTGTGCATTTCTTAGTTTGAATTGTTGAAATTGAGCCCTTTTTGAGAATTGTTAGTAAACAAAGTTTGTATTGACCAAATTGTTAATAAAGAAAGTTTGTATTGACCATGGCTAATCTTCTTTCCGATCCACTCACACTAAGGGAAGAATTAGCCTATCCTTTACAACCTGGTTAGGATTTTGATTCTTTATAATTTTTTTTCAAAAGAGAGATGTAGTACATATGTAAAAAAATTAATAAATATATTTTTATCAAATAATTTATGTTTTCTAATCTTAAGACGACTTCTCTCTGTATAAGATGTTCTGATTTATACGAAAAATATTTTTAGACTTGGTCGCTTCGTTCTAAAATAATATTTAAGCAAAAATAAGCAATACACCATAATATTTTCATTGTCAAAACACAAATAAAAATTTGTAATGAATTTACTGTAACAAGGTAAAAAAAAAAAAAAAAAATTTTTTTTTTAACATTTTGCACATATTCCGATTGCTGCAAATATTCTGTCTATAATGTAAATCTAAACACTTCTATATATATATATATATATAAAGTGTTTAGAACACTTCTTATGTGTTCCGAAACATTTTATGAATGATGATATGTTTTAGATTTCAGCAGGAATATCAGTAATGATTATTTGAATTCTTACAACGGTTATATAATTCTATGTTTAGTAGGAAAACTAAAATGTTACGTTAAAAGATAGTTTTATAGCAATCGAGTAATGAGTTGTGATGTTTATTCAGAACAAAGGAAATGGACAAATTATCCAAACATTTAGTATTTCAAAAATAGAATCGAATGAAACAATTAAGTTTTTATGGAATAGTATAATGCTTGTCTGTCACAGTGAATCAAACTGAATCCTCATGATATGAAGGTCGTTCGTATCATTAACGGCTCCCACTGTTTTCTTTTCTCTTAAATCACTATTCATGCATCTAGAATACATTAATTTTTTTATTATCGCCCCAATCAGCGCTCGCGTTACATTTTATAACCAACTGAATTAACAGGCTCCATACACATACGACATTTTTCTTTACATCTATGTTTCAATTAAGTAAGCAAATATTCGAACACTGATGACATGCTTCTAGATTACGAAATTAGTATTTAAAACACACGTACAAGTTGTTATTAAGTTTAATGTTTTTCCAGATAGACTCAATCTGTGTTAGCCGAATATATACTTTTGCAGTGAACATTGAATGGTTTTAACGAGTGAGAGAGAGAATATAATTTGTTTTCAATATAATTACAAAATTAAAAGATTGGTCATGTTAGACTTTGCATTTGTTTTTATTAATTGCAAAACAAAAAAGAAACTGGTCATAAAAGTATATCAAACGTCGCAAAGGTACATTAGATAATTCAGTTATTTATGCACTTTTGAAATTAAGAGAATTAAACCAATACAGTTTGAATAAATTAATTAAATTTCAATTTAATGCAAGAAAGTCTTAACTTTTTATACCAACAATTTTGAATAGATTTTTCTCTAAATTGCGAACTAAATACGCCATGACGAATCAAAAGCTTAAAAACAAATTATGATAAAAAAAATGGGCAGATACACTAAACAACAAACAAATGAAATTATTATTTTAGGATTTATTTTACTCATCGTAAGGAAATTAAGTGGGTTGAATTTTTTTAATCCCAGTGAATTCTTTTGTAATAATATTTAACTGATAAATGTATATATATATATATTATATATATATATATTATTATTACCACTTTTTTTGGGACAAATATCAGTATGTATAATCTCCCTCTCTTTTGAAGAAAATGGCCGTCATATACCCATATAGTCATGCAGTAGTTAAAGATATATAAATTCTACTTTATACTTTTTCGATATTTAAATAGATTTCACTGATTATTTTGTCTGGTAAAAAATTTTGTTTATTAACTCCCTTCTTAAAAGATTGCTTTTTCTTCATCGTCGAAGATATCCTTCAAAAGGTGGTATAAAGTAAATTCTAAGAAACGACGAAAGTTTTCCAACAGTAAGAAAAATTCCCATCAACCTACATTGAGTGTAATATTTTTTTATTTTTTGAAGGACTAGATGGCTCCCATGCGTCTTCAACGAAAGGAGGTGCAAAATGAATTAAAAAACTCCTCCCTCAGACAGAGGTAAGCAAAATCTCAAAAACCAAGATGTCAAGGATCTACAAGATCCATATCTGCGAAGCAATTTGGTTGAATGCGACTCCCGTATCGCATCACTTCCTGCAGTGTATTACACGCCTCATTGCAGCTGAAATATCGAATGCGTACGATCGTGTTCTTTTTCTGTAGGAATTGCACGGTTTGTGAGTTCACCTTTTCCATTGCGATCAATGAGTGGAACACGATGACTCACCGGCGGGGAGCGCACGGAGACGCTCCTCTTTCCCCCCCGCTTCTCTTCTCATAAGACGACAACCGTATTTTTTATTCGGCACTTTTCAGCTACTTCTAGACACCTCAGACATTCGATAATTCACCATTGAATTCATGTGAAAAAGAATAGTGATTACTATTACTGTTAGGCACTCAAATTTAAAATAATTATTTAAGTTTGCGTCTTGCCGGGAAATAAAAACATACGAATGCAGAATAATAATGAATTAAATACGTTAGGTCATTAACGTAGAGTATCAATTACACGAATGAAATAGCTCAGTTAATTGAACTTTTCGGGTAATTTAATATGTGTAAACATTTCTAGCTTTCAATTCCTATCAAGTCTATTTTTAGTTAAAGAAGTCAAGAATATCACTGCTCTTTTCGAAATACGCATTACAATTTTGTTATTCACACATAAATAATTAAAGAATACAATTACTTCAAAATTATTATTCTTAAAATGTATCGAAGTAACAATAAATATTAATTTCTCAGCGTCTTATTGTATTTTACTTTACACACATAACACATAATTTTTCCGAACGTATTAATTTTTATAGTATGAAATAATTGATGGTGTATAAAGAGTTAACCACATATTCCTTATAGTCAATATTTTGCAGAGAATTTTTTTTTAAAACTATTGAACTTTAGAGAATTTTAAGAAAAATTAGAGTTGCTTAGTGCTTTTCTAAAAAGACGTTATTTTTCATTTCTTTTGAAAAATTTAAATATAGTACCGTAAAATCCGGCATATAACACGCCCTTTTGACACAAAAAATAAGATGGAAATTTATCGGTGCACGTTATATGCCGGGTATAAAAATGAGAGCTTTAAAAAATAAAGAAAAGATGAGCATAGAAAAAACTTAAACTTCTAAGAAATACTATTTATTTAAAAGAAATGACATTCCCTATGAATTTAAAGGGTTATAATTCTAGAAGTATATTATTTTTTTTTCTAAAGTCTAGGATAATAAATAACTCGAACAAATGACTTATAAACATAAGATCATCGCACACGTACATTTCAGGTTGCTTCGTAAAAATTGGGGTGAGCGTTATACGGCGAATAAACCAAAAAAAAAAAAATTACGGCTTGAAAGCATAGGTGCGCGTTATACGCCGGATTTTACGGTATCTCATTTATTTGTAAAAATTTAATCTATTCCAGGCATATATAATGTTCAGTAGTTCTGGGAACAACATACGCTAATGTCAGAGTAAAATATTTAAATTAAGTGATTGTAAGGAGATAACTGCTTTATTATGGCAGTGGTGTAGCTGGTGCACACAAAATTAGAGCTAAAAACAGTATTTTTTCTTTTAATTATAATTTAAATTTTAAAAAAAGAACGTTTATTCTTTCTTCGACTCTTAAGCTGTATACTTTCAAATTTTGTTATATGGTTGAGCCCAAACGTACATAACAAAATTTTCTTTCTATTAATAGTTTATTTTAAAAACACTTTCTCTCTGTCCTTCAAGATCCAATGTAATATTCTTAATTTTTCTTTAAAAATGCTTACGTTTCAAGAAAAAAAAACAGAGGCGATAAATTTAATTCTTCAATTTAAAAAGGAAGTTGCATAATATTTTCATTCACATGGATTAAAAAATATGTACTGCATTCAAACAAATATTGGTTCCGTTCAAATGTGCATCCATAAAGAATGTTTCACCCCAGTGTCTTCCTAATACAAATATTATTCAAGATAAAGCATCTATTGATATTGCGGTAAATATTCGCTGGAGCACACAGAGGAACGTTCTCCAGATGGTGAAGAAGCAAGAGCATATCTTTATTGATCCAAAAAGAAAATAAAAAAAGGAAAGAGCAAGGCCTCTCAAAGCGGGAAGATCAATAAATAAAACGCTATAAGCTCTCTGGATGCTTCATTTCATTTCTCTTCAGTTCGAATTCCTGATCGGTAATCCTATTTTAACAAGCAGTGGAATCATTCTTTTTTTGAATTGCATAATCTGATTTAAAAGCTTCTACAGGCGTTGGAGCGAGACTTGAAATCTTTACTTTGCCTACATACACTTCACCTTAGCTTTATAGAAGCCATGTCTGGCTAAATTTCTGACCTCGGTTGTGGGCCAACGCCCGCCTCGTTTTTCTGTTGCTGCAGTTCCTTGTATGGATGTGACGTGTCGTTACTACAATGCTACGTCACAGAAGATGCGGTGTTTCTACTGGCGGCGATGAAGTTGTGTGAAACGTCGGAAACCACGCCCGCATGACGTAATGCCTGCTTCAGAAATTTAGCAGGTTCGAGTTGTACGCTCTTTTTCAACGTCTTCCAACCTACTTAACTGATTCAGGAAATGACGTTACGTGACAATTGCTAAGGAGACTGCGGGAAGATAATTTATAAAAAGAAAATATACGCTTTAAATAGGACTATACACGAGGGGCGGTGTTTTTAAACACTTTTTTGAAACCGTCATACGGATGCTATGAAAAAAAAGTGGAAGTTTTATTATAATTAATAATTTTTTAAAAAGGCTGAATGTATGCCCACTTAGATTTCTTTTTCTCTCAGTCTCTCTACTTAAATGACTTTATTTAAGTTTGGATTTGTTTAGATGTTGAAATAAAAATAAGCATTCAACATTTAATTATTTCGTTCCGTCATTTTTATTTTTTCTCGAATTTATTTCAATAAAATAATTCATATAATGCTATAAAAATTCAATTAAAAATTAATTTAAAAATATACATAATTTTAAAATGTGCTGCATTATGTTGAACAACTTTTTATTGAGAAACTAAACACATAATTTTTACTTTTCAGTGGAATTCCACTAGCCTTGAACAAAACAATTTTTTTGAAAAAAATCAGTCAGTTTTGGCTTATATGACGGGTGATTTATTTGATGTATTAAATTTCGGTTTTCAATTTTATTTGACTGTTCTATAAGGTTAATCCCGCAATGCAATTTTGTGATACATCCACTTAATTATTTGTTCAATCTTTGTAAAAAAAAAACAAATAATCATTATTTTCTTAAGCTTTTAAGAGATTATTTAAAATTTATAATTCTATAAATAAGCAGACGTCGAAAGAAAACTAATTTTATAGAAAAAGAACCGGAAAAAGTCATTTGTGGTAAAGAAATTTTATCATATGAAAAAGACGCTTATTTTATATAGAATTATTTTTTATGAACTATTCATATACATCATATAAAAGCTTTTAATAATGCGCTTTTGCTGGAGAGGAATAAAAACAAGCAAAGCACAATTTATTAAAATTTTTTTTTTTTTTTTTTTTTTGTCTAATGCTTCAAATGATAACAAAAATGAAACTTTTATGCGTTTCTCAATGGTCTAAAGGAAGAAAATCGGCCATTAAAAGAAAGAATACTGTATCCTTAAAGTCCTATAACATTTTAAGTATTTTAAATAAATTAGGCCCAAATATAGTCTGAAATTCCCCTTTTCTTTCATCCCCCCCTCTCCCAAAGGTTTTTCTAGCCGTTCATCACATCATTAAAAGCTACTAATAGGAAATTGAAGTACATAAATAAATTAAAAACAAAATATCTTGTTACTAGGTTTTTTCCCTTTAGAAAATTTTTTTTTTATAAACTATTTATAAATGTATAGATTCTTTTTATTAATGATACAAATAATTAAAATAATTATGTTTGAATATCAAACACTTCTAATTATACAAATGCTTTGGTTAATGTAAATTTAATTCTCTATCAATGGACCTTCTAGAAATTATGAAGAAGTTCAGTTAATGTGTGATGCATCTAAAGAGAGTAAGATAAGCCCGAGATAAGCAATAGATATACTAAAATACAATAAACAAAAAATGAAACAATAATTAAAATAATTTTTACAATATTCCTTATAATACACATAATTTTAAGAACCTGTAGCTTATTTAAAGAGTTTGACACAAGATGTCTTTGTAATTTCATTGAAGTATTTTCAGTAGTGTACACAGACTTCTCTTATGGGGAGTTACATTCTAAAACACAAGTACACAAAGGAGTAACTTCTATGGTAAAAATTAAAAGTTTTTTGGCCTATGGGGAGAGTGGGGCGTAACTCCTCTGTATACTCCACTAAGTATTTTCAAGATACCTTAAATTAAATTTTGAATACAAGTATGCAAAATCACATAAGCTAAAATGAGTATTTGATTTTTCTAATTTGAATTTTTTTTATGCATATCTAATTTACTACTTAAAGATAAAATTCATAAGCGAATCGAAAAAAATAAAATCTTTTTACGAGATAAAAAAAGAAAGTTGTGTGTGTGTGTGTACTTGAAACAGAGAAGCAGTACCAGAAATCCCTGCTCCAGTACTTTTTTTTTCAAATAATTATATTAGATTTCACTAAATTTTCATAAAAAAGAGAACTATTTGTCTCTGAATATAATAATTAAAATAGAGAAAGAAAAATAAATTTTTTTAAAGGTTCAATCTCTGTTATCAATGAATGTAAGCTAACAAGGGAAGTATATTAAAATAATTTGAATATCATATAGGGCAGCAGTTTTATATTTATCTGTTAAGAGGTCTCAGGGGTGTTAATTTTGTCTCGAAGGGTGAAAATATAAACAATTTTCAAACAGGTATACTGCTTTTAAATTTAAATTAAATTATTCGAATCTTTTACACATTATTGACAAAGGATTAAGGTTTCAAAAAAGTACAAAATGTTTGAAATATAATCATATTTTTAAAAATTATAAGCATTTGCAAATAAGAAATAATTTTGTAATAAATATTAAGTAATTTTTGCGTTGCGCACGCTATTTTCAAAAATAGTAGCCTTTGATGTATAAAACTTTATAGAATTGTGAAATGTATTATACTCTTTAGACGCTAGTAATTTAAGAATAATATATCTTTGTATTTTAAAATATTTGAAAAATATTGAAATTTTTTTTAAAAAAAATTGAAATTATAGTTTTTTATTTTAAAAAAAATATAATTTATTATTCTATTTATTTAAAAATACTACGGTGTAATAAGGATACATTTAACTTTCTTAAGCAACTTATTGCTAGTAATTAAAGCTACTACTTTAGAAAATAGCAAGCGCAACGTAAAACTGAATTAATATTTCTTATTTTCATATGCTTATAATTTTTTAAATTATGATTATGTTTTAAACATTTTACACTTTTCTGAAGCCCCATTTCATTATAAATAATGTGTAAGAGATTCGAATTATTTAATTTTAATTTCAAAGAGTTATATGCATTTGAATATTGTTTATATTTTCAGCCCTCTAGAGAATTAATATTTAATATCTAGAGAGCCCTCTGAGACCCTTTAATATTTAACTCTCTTTCTATATATATATATACACTCATGTCCAAAATTAAGGTCACAAATTAAAGTAAATCTGTGATAACTGATGAACTATTTACTGTGTTTACACGAAATTTGGCAAGGAAACATGCTACAATGTCAGAAAAAATATAGAACATAACAACATGGAAAAGATTTTAATTGTGAATTAAGATACGAGAGTAAAGAAAAAAAGAGAAATCGCGAATCAGAGATAAAGCATGTACCTTGGGAAAAGTCTGTCTAATATGGTGTGTGACCACTGTGAACTGCTAAACAAACCTCACAAGGAGCTGTTTATCAAGGTGTCAATAAATATTTGTGGCAACGAAGCCCATTTTTCAAAAAGTGGGACTTTATATTCCTGGGGAGCTACTCAGAGAAATTGCTTTTCATACACCCTCCCAAACATATTCAGTCAAATTGTGATCCGGAGACTTCGAGGGTCAATTCATACGACGAATATCCTCTTTTTCATGAAACTCATCAACCATGTGAGTTCTGTGGGGCCGCACTTTATCGCCCATAAAAATGTAGTCCGGCCCATAGCACCCAGACAAACTTCACATAGGCTCCCAGGATCTCATCCCTAAAGAGCTGTGAGTTGACAGCACCCGCATCGAAAACGAACAGTGGTGTACGACTGCCCAACATTATGCCACCACACACAAGGATTCCTGTGACATCAAATTTGTCAATTTTTGTTACGTAGGAGGGATGAAAGCTAGCTCCATTTTCTCTCCAGGTGAAGACTCGAGGAGAATCACTTTGTCTGAAGATTTTCGACTCATCACTGAAAAGAACACGCCCCCATTCTTGTGGTAAACACAACTGATGTTTTCAGCTCCACAACATCCTGTCTTTTCTGTTGGATGCAGTCAAAGGGACACACAAGACTGGACACCAGGCGTAAAGGATAGTTTTTACGAGACGATTGTAGACCGTTTGGCTGGAAATTCTTCTTCTAGACAGAGCAGCAAGCTGAGGAATCCTTGTCTATCACTCACTCACTTACTTATAAATCACTCACTCACTTTTCAATTCTTTCGTTGCAATTTTTGACACACGGGAAAAAAGTTTCATGCAATTAGAAATAATAGAAGAAATTATTAAATGATTGTTTTAAGTATATTGAGTGTTTTGTTAAAATTTGTTCAAAAAAGTTTTTGGCTTTTTATTTTTTAAATCACTGATTCTAAAAGTTTTAAAAATCATTTTTATTTAAACGCAACGATTTTGATTCATTTTAGAAAAAAAATCATAAAATATGCAAAATATCATTGTTTTGTAAAAAAAAAAGTTTTTTTTTTTTAAAATTCTTAAAAAAAAAGATAGTTTTCGGCATTTTATTTTTTTAATCACTGATTCTAAATGATCAATGAACTTTTTAAAAATCATTTTCATTTAAATTCATCTATATTTATTCATTTTAGAAGAAATCATAAAATACAAAACAAAAATAATTAATTATTTTATACTAATATTGATTAAAAATATCCATTTAGCAATGAATTGTGACATGCCAATTTAGTGATTTTTCATGTATTAATAACACGCTATTAATAATGAAGAATTTTTTATTTGAACATAGCTTTTATTTTTTTTCTAAGGAAATTATGCTTATTTAACTGAATAATTCAAAAAAAAAAAAATTTCGAAATGGGCAAATTTTGCGTTTTTATTATGAAATTATATGTCAAAAAAAGATTTATACATTAGGCATTATTTTAAAGTAAACTATAAGTTTTATGAAAGAGAACAAAAATTTTGATACTGATAAATATTTTAAATGAGTCTCAGAAATGTATTGAATGCATAAGAAAAAATGACGAAAATTGAAGCAAAAATAACTTTTTCACTCGCATTTTTTTTTACTCGCCAAATTTACTGATTTCCCCCTGTTTAAGGCAGAACTCTTTAGTGTAACCCTTGAGTTAGATGCGGTCGACGGTGAAACAGTTCAAAGGTCTTTGGAGCAAAACTATTTTTCGACGCCAAGGTTTGGCTAAATGTAAAATCACGTATTTTTTATTAATTTTTTTATTTTTAGGGTATAATTTTTAAGTTAATGCTTTCAAACTTTACAAATTAATTGCAAAAATAAAGCACTTTGAAATAAAAAATGTACAAAAAATACTGTTTAAATTATTTCTCGCAAAAACGATTTTTTACGAAAATCACAAAAAAAAAAAAAAAAATTTAAATTCCGTAATTTTTAAGCAATTTTTTCAATCTTCGTACACATTACGGATAATATTTTTTTACACGCGGAAAAAAGGTTTCGTGCAATTACCTTCATAAATGACGAAGTTATTTAATGTTTAGTAAAAATTAGGACTGATTTTTAAAAATTCTTTAAAAAAAAAGTTTTGGGAATTTTATTTTTTAAATGACTGGATCTAAAAGAGAAAGGTTTGAAGTTATTTAGTGTAGAATATCGTTTTTATAACACGAAAAGAAATTCATACGCAACAATTTAGAAATAATTTGCATAAAAACGCATCATTTTTAACCCTTTTTTAAAAAATTCTTAAAAAATAGAGAATATCATTTTTTTTGCAAAAAATATTATACCGTATTGTGGCGAAATAAATGATCTTTCCGATTCTGTAATTATTTTTTGTCTGATTTCAACAGTAAAAATTGGATGGCAATTTTAAGATGGTGGTAAACGTCGGATCACCGCTCGGCCGAAACGGAATGGATGTTCTGCCAAGTAAACAACCCGCAGGAGGAAAACAATTTGGCGTTTTAAGGTTTTTAATTAATATCTTTTTAACTAATTGCAATATCGGAATGAAAAATAGTTTACATCCTATTCTCAGACCTACTGAATATACGCACAAAATTTCATTAGAATCGGTCTAGCCGTTTCGGAGGAGTTTGGTTACAAACACTGTGACAGAATTATATATACATATATATATATATAGAGAGAGAGAGAGAGAAAGAGAGAGAGGGAGAGATATTTTTTAAATTTTCGTAATTTATATTCATTTATAAACTCTTCTGAATTTATATTCAGAAGAGCTTCAGGGAAATTATATATTATATTATATATTTATTATATTATATTATAATTATATTATATTTATTATAATATATTGTTATTATATATTATATTTATTATATTATATTGCATTATTATTATTTATTTATCACATATTTATATTTGTCATAATACAAACATTGTAGACCATCTCTTAGCTCACCTCACCTACGCCACTCGGTTGGACCGCAACACCTTGTAAAAATTAGAAGTAGACCGTACCATGTAAAATCTGCCCACCCCTGGTATAGAGTGTTAAGAAGGTAGCAGTCCATCCCGAGCAACTACAAAGCGCACAGACTAAGTGACTGTCCAATTGGAACACACAATCCCTGATGCTTACTTATCAACTCGACGTGAAACCGGGCCACTGGGAGCTGTAAGGACCACCGATAGGTGACTCAGCGGACGGGGATTGAAGTCATGGGAGTCATTTGGCGACCAACCTTCACTGGCCATGGTAGCCTAGTGATCCTGGCCACGAACTCGTGGCTGGCGCATCGTGAGTTCGAATCCTGATGCCATTGAAGATCCGCCGTGAAGAAGGGTTGACGCATGCCAAATCTGTCGTTGCTCAAAGACCTCACGCTGACGTGACGGAGAAGTTTGGAGAATGAGGTGCCAGACTAAGGTTCAAAAGAACGAAGTAATCATCATGGAAGTAGCTACCGCCGTATCACCCGTATCAATGATATGGGGCCCCAAGTCTACAGGGACCCGAATATGTGTAACATTTAGGCACTTTCAAATAAGTTTTATTAATGCGATCATTTTTATTTTTTCATTTTTCAACAGCCCCCCCCCAAAGATTTCTGATACAGAGTCTACTCAGAATTGGCTACGATAGTGGCCATCATCAGTAACTCTCGCGTTATTTTAGAGCACGTCACTAATAAAAAAACTAAATCATCCCCTCATCGTTGCACACCATTAGGTGTGTTTGTAATGATGTTGGGAGCATTCAACCAAAAATCTCCCGGACTGGAGAAGAATTATTTGCAGTGATTAGTCCCACTTCGAAATGAGCCCCAATGACTAGCAAAGACGTGTTTGTGATAGTGGTAGGATACTTGACAGTCGATTGTCGTTTGCCAAATAGCCAGGGGTTATGATATGAAGTTCATTCATTTGATTTGAAGTGCCATTTCATTTGATAGCAGGACCCATTTGGTTATCCATCTTGACATTCTTTCAGTAGGACAGAATCCTTACAGGTAAGTGACGAGATTCTTCATCCTGTTGTGCTGTCCTTTCTTTCACGGATCCCTGGGCTCATATTTCAACAACGTAGTAAACACTCACACCTTTCTTATGCTTGTATTTTTCTTGCTTTTAACAACACTTATCTTTCCAACATGACTGCAAGTTCACTCCATGCCAAAAGTCGTTTGGACTCAGATGATCGGGTGTCTCTGGATCGCACCGATCGAACTCGGAAATTAGAGCCTTCATGACAAGCAGTCCGGCAAGAGGATAAACGCCAACTCTACGAGTTAATTCCAAGCTAGATAACAGCTTACATCAGATCAAGGTCAGAAGTGAGCCAACGCATTGATTTTTGTTAACCCTTGTAGCTGTACTTCCTGAATAAATCGTTCAATTTCCAAGATTTTTAGCACTTTATTTTTCAATGCATGTTGCAAAACATCTATCGATTTTCGTCCTATTTAACCGATGCAAGTTAAATCTGTGGAGGCTCAAAGTACTCCCGTCGGCGTGGTATGAAAGCTCGGAGAGGGGGATGCCAGCTCAGCTTTCGACCTCGTCACTTGACCATGGTTCAAAATTAAGAAGTACGTCCTCAACAGTCCTCTTGTTGCATTTTAGATCAACGTTAATAAACGCTCACTCGTCCCATTTAGATAACTCTTTCTTGGTGTGTCCCTTTTTAAATTATGAAGTGTACTATTTCTCAAAAAAAAATTAAGTAACACTTGCTCAAGATAGCAAAAAAGTGCAAGAAAATGCAGCTGTAAATTAGTTTATAAAAGTTCCTGTATTCTAAAGTGAGTACAGTTTAATTGCTATTCAATTAGAATTATTTCAACCTCTTGATTACAAGAGCAACTTTTTCCTGTAAAGAAACTTTTCCGCACTCAATTAGTTACTGATGTTTAGAATAGAAAGTACAATTAAAAGCTTTCTTTTATAGAAAAGAATTCGTGTTAATAATGTTAACTTTTTTTCTAAAGTGAGATCTAATTTTGATGTTGTATATAAATAAAGGGCATTGGAATAAAATAGTAGTTTACTGCTTTTATTTCTACTGTTCTTTGGAATGTAATTACATTTACTTTTAATTTATGCAAACAAGAAGATGAGTCGTAATTTTTTTTCTGCGAAGAAACTTTTAGCAAAGTTCTAGATTCTAGTAATAAGAATAATGAATCTTAAATCTAGATAGATTATAAACGAAAAAATCTCTAAGGAAGAATTTTGTTCATATAGTATTATCTTAAAAGTCCCTTATATATATATATTGAAAAAGTTAACCTATATAAATATCGTAATTTTCGGTAAAAATAAGATGAAAAAATTGCATTTACACATTTGTATTAATACACTTGATATAATTAAATTATTCAGTCTCGCACTTCCTATATCTTTCTGATTATTTAATTTATTGCATAAAAAAAGAAAAATCTGATTTTACTTTTTAAAAAAAAAATGCATTAAAAATAGTTATTTTGATCAGATTATATTGTTCATAAGTAAATGAATAATGGTACATAAAAATATTTTAAAGAATACTTTTTAAATGAAAGCGACTTAACTTGACCTGTGTTAAAAACAATGAATTCAAATTTATTGATTATGGTCGATTATGCAGGTTGAAATAATAGAAATGACATCATTCATCCTGAACTCGTGTTATTTTCTGAAGATTATTATTTATAAACAAAATCAAAACTCAAAGCATTTAAAGGAAAATATTATTTACTTCGAATATTATTCCAAAATAATTATTAAAAAGAGCACTTGCTGGTTGGTTGTAACCAAATTAACGTACAGAAATAAAAAATTGTAATTGAATTTATTAAATTTTAATACAAGATCAATAAATACAAAAAAATATATTAAATGTGCCTAAATAGAAATTGTTATTCTTAAGTATATTTTAACTTGTGTGTGACATTTGAAAGTGTGTACATTAGAAAGTATTATTTTTCAGCCGAGTTCATCAGTTTAGATGTTTTGCTCTTGAAAAATAAAATTTCATAAGCCATTAGGTTCTTTTTAAATAGATGTAATCAATTTAAAATTGAAATGATATAATTAAGAGGAATATATTTTGAATACGAGTCCGAGTATTCTTTTCTTATAAAAGCCACTATACAGTAAAAATAACTGAGTGACGAGAATAATAAGAAAAGATTTTTTTTTAAATATTTACTCATATAAATTATTATTCGTTTCCACGCTTAACTCTTTAGATGAAAACAATGCATTTATACGTCTTTCTATTAAAGAAATATTCTGAATAATTGTGTAGATTCCATGAAATTGTGGCAGAATATTAATGTCACAAATTGCAACAACATTCAAAATCCTTTTATTAACTAACTCCATGTACAGGCAAGCGACGAAAGAAGTGCAGCATAGCTAGTATCAGGTTCAATGAAAATGCGTATAATTATCCTCGTTGTGTACCAAATTTTGATATTTATAAGATCCATGTTCTTTCTTTCAAAATCTTACTCAGACTCCGATTACTGTTGTAGTCTTAGAATTATTTCAGATGTTAAAATCTTAGTGCCAAGGTTGTGACTA
The DNA here is from genome assembly GCA_019973975.1 of Trichonephila clavata. Lineage (NCBI taxonomy): Eukaryota > Metazoa > Arthropoda > Arachnida > Araneae > Nephilidae > Trichonephila > Trichonephila clavata. The sequence goes on from BMAO01036169.1 coordinate 207,225, forward strand.
TGGGTACCTTCATTTTGAGAATTCCTGCTGTGTGTGCTTACTAACTGGGAAACTGAAGCTTTTCGTGTAAAACGTGTTTTATTACTGGCACTTCAACTTAGCAGTGAAACCAACATAATTTTAAAAATTGATTCTCTAAACTTTTTCAGAATTTTGCTATTTTTCACTTAAAAGAATATTTTCCTTAAATGAATACACAGTTAACTCAATTATCTCCATACTTATGCACTTAATTTAACAAATTTTTCAATAGAAAATATTCATTTGATAAATGGTAAAACAAGCTCACTAAACTGTCATGGCTATGTTTTAAAAGAATATGTTCTCAAACTGCTCACAAATATTTGCCTCCTTCCCTCATAATAGAATACAAGCGATATATTTTAAGGGTATCAATTATTTATACAAGAATACAATAAATACTTTTCTAATTAAAATTTTTTAAAATTTAATTAGTGCAAAAGTTTTTATGTGTTAGTCTTAAAATTTTTAAAAATCTTTCCAGATATTTATCATAAAAAAGTATGCATTAATATTAAGTTTTCTCAGTTTCCGTTTCGATATTTTGTCACAAGTACATTAGCATCAAATAATATTTTGAAGATGAGATCAAATATCGAAAAAAAGTTGAAAAGATTAGTCTGTATTATTACTTGAAAATATGAATCCTGGGGCTAGAAGTGGAGGTTAAATGAAGGGCATAAAAATTTGAGGATTTCAACTGTAGCATCGTACTATTTTCTTCCAACAGTTTTCATTAGCAAAAAAAGTCTCGATGATATAACTTTTTTTCGAGAAAAAAACAATTTTGACTCCTCAGCAATAAAAAACGGTACAAGTATGATTGATGAGATCAATCATCTAAAAGTGCAAGTACGTATTTTTATCACATTTGTAAGAATAACATAAAAGATTTCAGATGAGCATCTTTTCGCCATGGTTTCCAAGTAAACAAAACAACATGTTTCTTTTACAAGAAATTTGACAATTTTTTTTCACATAGATTAGGATCATGCTAAACACGTTTCATTTATATTAATAAAGCATTTTTACAGAGTCATGCCCTATTTTAATAGGCAAATTTATGGCATATGCATTGTCTTTAAAGTAAATTTAATTATACTTGCAAGGTTAAAAAAAAATAATAGTACACAGGTCATTTTAATCTCCGTATGCTCGAATTCCGATTAGTATTAAAAACTCTTAATACTTAAACAAAATGAATCTTTTAGGATATTTATTTTTTTAAAAAAAGTACGTACTGATTTCAGATAACTGAAATTTGAGTGCATTTAAAGCAGGACATGCATTATTTTTATTTAAGCAAATGCTTCTCTTTTTTCAAAATCATTTATATTAATATGTAATATTCAAAATTTTCTTATTCATTTGAAATTTGATATTTTTTTTATGAATAAAACAGATATTACTCTTGAAGGAAAAAAAAAAAAGGCTAGAGGTTTTAATCTGATGGTCCTTTCAAATGATTAATTTTAAACGCATAATGACTATTGACCATATACAATCATAGCACAAATGTAATATATGCTACATCGATTTCCTTTTAACAACATAGAATTTAAAGTATTTCCATATTTAAAAATTAAACAACTGTTTTAACTCAAAGGACACATTTCTTTTGGATAAATCTTTTAACATTGATTCAGTCCAATAAAACTACAAAATTTTGTAGAATTTAAATTATTCATTGCAATTTTTAATTGCTTCTTGAAACTATTTAGTTATTAAATATTTACTCAAATGGGAGAAAGAATTACAGAATATCATTGAATTAGATCTAACTTTTTAAAAAAGCCTTTATCATTTTGGAAAAATAAATAAATATTATATAAAGAAATTATTTTCAGAATAAAATTATATAATTCATAAGATTAAGTTTAAAATAACATTCTTTTTAAAAGTAAAAACATGTTTATTTTTAAAGCCAGATGTCAAAGTATACAAAAGTCAAGTGTATACAAATTATCCACTATACTTTCACAAACTATTAAGATGAAATGATTTATACAGAAATTTTAGAGTGGTTTAACAAAAACATTATATATAATGTTTAAAACAAAAAAGCAATTTAAAATAAAAGCCCTATATTAATCATTTTTCATAAAAATAGATTCACTGGTATCCGGAGTCAATTACAATAGATATTTTAGAAATTGGCATACTTTTGAATGTCTTAACAATATAATTTTTAAGTTTTGTTATTGAAAATAAATAGGTTTATATAAATTTTTATTAAATTAGTAGTTTTTTCATGTATTAGCAAAATGATAAAGTAAAAATTAAGTAACTCTATCAGATTTGCTAAGTTTATTCAGTTTAATGTATCAGAAATTTTTTTACAATGCTGCTAATTTTAATGTCTTAAGTAGATGAACCAGAAATTAAAAATTCCAATATTCTAATAAGCATTGATAAATAGAGTTTTGAATATGTAAATTCATTAATAAATAAATATATATATAAATTTATCAATCTGATTGATTCTCAGATTTGATATTCAATTTGAATTATAATAGGGTGAAAAAACTTTTAATTGTTTAAAAGGAAAACATGAATAGAACTATCATAATATGAACATAATTTTTTTTATTAAAAAGGTACTTTTGAATTTGAGAAAAATTTACATTTTTGAGGTATTTGAAAATAAAAAGAATGTTTTTGGAAAAAGTGAATTTAAAATTAAAAGAATTCTAAATAAAAAAGATATGATCGACTTACCATCAAAAATAATATACTCCATTATAACTATTTATCAAACAATACCTTTATATGCATTCTTTTTCGTTAAAGATATACAGAAAATGTGTGTGTAACAGAGGAAAATCAAGATCCAAGAAACAAACAAAATAACTAAAACACATCTATATGAATCATCACATCATTTAATGAAAGAGGAAAGGAACAACTACAAGAAACTGTTCTAAAATTAACAAGTAAAAAAAATACAACCTGCACTTTATTTAAACAAAAAAATATTGAATATACACAAAATATAAATTCAAAGATGAAAAATTCAAAATTCTATTACAAATCAATACAGGATAAAACAATTTTTTTGATTGTAAGGTTCAGTAAATTAAAGGTTAGTTATATATATAAAAAAAGCCCATACACTGTAAGTGCAATATCATTATTTATCAATATATTTTGAGAAAGGCATTTAAAAATGTCTTAAATGAATGAATTTTTAAATTACTTCAAGTAAAGAATTGATTTAACTGTTCATTATGATAAAAAGTTGTCTTGAAAGTTTCAAGGTCCCATGAAAAAATATTTGGAATTTAGAAGTTACTGTGAGGTCAATTCTAATTACAAAAAAAAAAAGGACTCGTAAAAATGTTCTTCTGAGAAATGGAATGTTAAAGTCATAGTTTGAGAAGCTTTTAAAAAATTCCAGATCTTAAGCATTTAAGAAGTTTGAACTTACTTTGCATATTTTTTGTGTTTTAGCGGTGAAATATTTGAGCAAGAAAAATAAATGTGATACATTGTTATATAAATACTTTTAGTGGTGTAATAAAGGAGAGAGTGACAGAGGAGGTATATTGTGCAAGAGCCAACTTTGGCTAAACTGCACAAGGTGTGAGAAATGAATCTTTACTTGAAACATTTGTGCTACTGTCGTATTTATTAAGACAAATAAAAATACTTCCTTAATTATAAATATGGATAAAAATATAAAGTATTTTTTGAAAATTCTTATTATGCTGTTAAATAATGATTTTCTACTGTTACTTAAGTATGAGTTCTAACAGTAATAAAACTAAAAAGTAAATATTTCAAGGAAAAAAATTGGGATGAATACAAGACATATAAAGATTATCAAATCAGTAATGTTTCTAGTCAATAAAAATGAAATTAAGTTTTTACAGTAAAACTTTATTTAATTCTGAATGAATGTATAAGTATGGAGCGTTTTCTTTTTAATATACATATAATATTTTATTACATTAATATTAATGGCTTGATTTTATAGAAATAATTACAGTACCTTCAACTAAACTATAAATTAACACTATGAAGATTGAAAAAAGATACTTTTACATAATTTCTTTATTTTTTTAATGTCTTCCTCCTCTGGGAAGTGAAGAAATTTTTTATTATAATTTGAAATAACATATAGAATTATATTTATGAGCATCCAAGCAATTTCTATTCTGCAGAATTTTTTAAGAAAAGCCTCAAAAATATTCTCACTATTCAATTTATCAGGTGAAACTAAGATAAAACTGGAAAGTCAACATTTTACATTTTCAAAAGCAACTGCAATATCATGTACAAAAATAAAATTTCACAAAAAACCAAATCAGATAACCCTTTTTCTCATATCAATTTTGTGAAAAATTTACACAAATCAATGTAACAATTAATTATTTTTTAATTTAAACAATGAATTATATTTTAAATTCCACACAAAAATACTAAAACAATTATGAAGGACTTTTTTAATTGATCACAGTATAAATTTTCATAACTAAATATTAAAAAAAAAGAAAGTAATTTTTTATGGAATAAAATAGAATGCAATTAGATTTCTTGCATATTAATTCTTTAATATAACATTAATTCTCTGTAAATGTATCAATTTTAAGAATATGTAATCAATTCAAATATGATATCAACTATTTTCATTATGAAATAATAGATCACACAAAAAATGTAATTAAATATAAAAGATGTTTTAAAAAATTTATCATTGCAATTACCAAATGGAAAGTTTTAATCGACAAATAGGGATCACTGCATATACTCTGTTTAGGTAGCAAATACCAAATTGTCTTATTCCAACGTGAATTTTTTTTTTTTATGTAATACAGTTTTTCAAGGGAGAATTGCAGTTTTATTTTATAGGGTAAAGTATCAGAAAAAATAACAAATTCTTAATGAGAGCCTATGTACAAAGCAAGGATGACAGAAGTGAGATGGCAATCATTATCATTTTTGAGTAAAGTATCTATGTTGATGTTCAAAGCATTTTGAATCCATAGTGAAATGCAAACATTCTTATAATCTAAAATAATAGCACATTGGATTCAAAATATAGCAAAAACATCCATTGAATTTTGTCCAAGTTAAAATATTTTTGAAATTTGTGACATATTTTAATCATCTGTAGAACATGATCATCAAAATGATTTTTTAATGTGGGATTTAAAACAAAAAACTTTGATCGAAGCTAATAAGATGACACTTAACTCTTCAACATAAAAGTTAATAATACAACAGAAAATGATAGAGTTTCTGTAATGTAAATAAGTTCTACACCAAATCACATATAAATTTAAGAAAGTAAATTTGAGCTTTATAATTCACTAAATCTACAGAGGGAAAATAAGAAAAGCAAGCAGTATTACAGAAATCTGTAATTAAAACATGTGAAATGAAACTGTATAAATTTATTTTAAATAAAAACATTTTGCATATGTTATTCAGGGTCAAACCTAACTTATACATTCTTTAGCAGTAATATAAAATAGACAATGCATTAGATTGTTAAACATTAAAGAAAACACTTTAAACCATGTGGAATTTCCTTATAATTTCACTGGACAAAACACAAATAAAGTGGTATTAGAAACAATGAATAAAGTTGAAAATTGTAACAAAGTACAAAAATTACTGGTGTTAGCAATTTCTTAACACATAATAGTATTTCAATCATCTACTTGTAAAATAAATTTCAAAAATATATTAAGAATGTAAAATTGAAATAAATATTTTGAATGCAAAGTATAATAACTTTTTGTATTTATTGTACAAAAATAGTAATAAAAAAATTACAAAAGCTGCACGAGAGATACAATGTTTCAACCATAAACAAATTCATTAGTATGTATATAATAAAGTAGTAGGCAGTAAATAAATATATTCTAAATGACACACACATTAACACATGCAGCAACTTTTGTACTGATTTATTATATAGAATAATGAAAAATTACAAGCAGACTGCCATTCAAACAAAGTTCAAGAAATCATTAAACATTTTAGAGAGTGTAATGGTAATTTCATTACATTCACAGTAAAAAATATTACAGGTGTATGTAGTGTAGAGATTTATGATATTAACTTTTTAAAAGATGCATTTTGATGCAATATTTTCTACACTTTTTTTTATACTCTTACTTTTGATTTGTTACACGAGAATTTTGTAACATAATAAAGTCCAAAGTGGACATTCTAATAATTAATAAAAATACAATTTAATAGGGAAAATCATTTAATTTTGATTTAAGAACAATAAAAATACCCCCTAAACTTTTTCAAAATTTAATGTATTAGTATAAGAAAATGTTTAGTGAATTAACTGAAATTTCATGACATTATATATACATAAATATGAGCAAGAAGTAATATGATGATTAGTTAGTAATCCAACTAGAAAAGTGTATATAAATGACCTACATTTTAAACACACATTTTGTACTTTTGTTCTACACTTCTAACTAAATGAATATTTCCTATTTTTCATTCCAATATTAGAAATTCTTTTCAATCCAGATAATTTACACTATTTTGCAATTGTAATAATTGTGCATTGACAAAACAATAGAAAAAAACATGTATTTTCAACTCATATTTAACATCTTACATGAAAAAGGATTAAAAAAAATACTAAAGGTTTTTCTAAAAACATACATTCAAACAAAATTCTACAAAATGATAAATTTAACTAGATTACCAATGGAAAATATAAAATCTAGATTTTGACAAGACTTTACTTCTCTTCTAATGTAATTATATTTAATAGAATATTTGCATTAAAAATGAGTTTTTAATTATATAAAATTTATGGTAGAGACAAAGAAACAATAAATTGAATATCATAACAGCAAGATTCATTATACATAAATGTAACAAATTTCTTCTCCTAAATTTAAATACAACAATTTTCATTTTCTAAATCCCTCTTTTTTTGAAAAAGTAATATAATGATAGCTATATTTTTATTTCATTAAGCTAAAGGACATGCTTCTAAATTTTTGCCCTCTTTTAAATCCATTATATTAATAAGTTTTCCTGATATAAACAGATCTCTAATACAGCCAACGAATGATGAGCTAAAATAACCTAAAGTTTCTTCTTCAATATCCAGATTGCTAGGAAAACCACCTTTACAGTAGAAAAATAGAAGAAATATTTATTTAAAACAAACAAAGATTTCACTTTATAGATTTTTTTGAATGAAAATATAAAAAAAATAATTAAAATGTTATTTTTTCAAGATAGAACTTAACTATTAAACTTAACAAAGTAAAAAAAAAAAAAAATTCCATTATAGGAATAGTTTTATATAAAAGATATAACCAATATTACAGAGGCAAAAATAAAAAAAAATATTTCTTTCACAATATTCTATTTCTCATTTCAAAACTTTATTCAAAGACATGGCAATACTTCAACAAACATGAGGTAATTATAAATGTTGAAGCTGTTTGAGAATAAAGTAAATGTAACATTTAATATAAACAGGAATTACCTTGCTGAGTATGGCTTCACTCAGTGCAGACCTTGATTATTATTATGGCTTCCTTCAGTGTTGACCTTGTTTTAGTATGGTTAGTAATTTGAGTAATAAATTTTAATTAGTACTGACTGGTTCCCTTTTCTGTCAGTTGGAAAGATTTTGTGCCAAAATATTTCCACCAAAATAAAAGTACTTTAAACAACTTTTGGTGAAAATACTTTTTCTTTGGTCACATTTTGGAAAAATTAGAAAATTTGATTGCTATTGAGAATATTTGAATAAAGTGAGTGAAAATCACATGAAAATAGGTTTTTCCCCATTGCATATTTTTATGACTTTGACCCTGAAATGAATAGAATAGCTGCAAATGTTGTGGAATTCAGATATAAAACTTTGGATCAATAGATATTGCCAATATCATGGAACATATTCAAACAAATCTCATCTTTTTGAAAATGAATCTTTCAACAGCATAGAAGTAAGTTTTAAAGAAAGAGAAAATGTATAAACAGAAAAAACTTTCCCCATTGAATAGTCTGTAAGAATTATTCAATGCCATTGGAGCAGCCCATAAATTGATTGAAAAATATGATAAATGTGAAAATAAAAGCTTAGAAATAAGACAAAAAATAAAAAAAAATAATATTCTGATCACAATGCATGAAGAAAAAACAAGAAAAGAAATTAAAGAATTGGTGCAAAAAACTTTGGCTGATTTTCTAGAGAAAAAATGAAATTTTCTTTTTCATTACCAAACATGAAACAAAGTGGTTCAATATTTTTCCTTTTTCACCCTTTTATTATTTTCCATTAATTTTGGGTCAGTTTACAAATTTTTTTGTTTTAACAGAATTTGATGTGATTTAAATATTTTCCAATGGAAATGTTTCACTCAGTGTGAATTAACCTAATATGGCCCTTATGCAGAACTAATTAAATGTAATCAGTGAAATATTCCTGTATATGAAGTATTTTTTTTTTACGTATAACTACTTCAAATCTAAAATCAAAGACTTTTCACTAAAATATATAAAATGTGACATCAATAAAATACTGGTTTAAAGAAGGGGGGAAGGTATAATGCATAAATAAGTTTTGAAATAAATAAAATAGAAAGAAAAGCTTAAAATTATTTTCCTAAAAAAAGGTGTTTTATAACAATCTAACATTTAACTTAAAAAATAAGCTGATTTTTTTATTAACAGCATCTGAGAAAAGCCATTATTGAAAATAAAGCTATTATAGTAATTATTTTTGCTATAATTCCTTATAATTAAAATGATACATAATATAAGTTTTATTAAAAAATGTTTACAAGAAGGATTTTAAAATGACCAAGAAAACTTAATAAGTTTTACAAGAATCAATAGTTTTGATCTTATTCAAAGAAATACAAAGTTTAATAAGAAACATGACTAAAATTTAATAGTTTGTTTTATTTTATTTAGAAAAATCTGGGTTTTTTTTAAATAAATCAAGTTACAAAATGAAATATATATTCAAACTCAAATAGTATACTGAAATAAATAAATTGATATACTATAAAATTAATTATTATATTTTAGTAATGAATTGAATACTTACCTAAAAAGTAACTACCATCAGTGTTAAGTTCATAAAATGATCCAGAAACTTTTCTTGAATATTCTTGCCCATCAAGATAGAGGTTCAGTTGTTTATTACTCCTAAAGAAAGAAGGAAAATGTGATTCATAGAAAGGGTAAAACATATATATATATGTTTATAACTTAAGCTGTAGTTTTTCCCATATTGAGATATAATTTGTATTTATATTACAATCCATTTACCCTAAATGTTTTAAAAATGACAATTTTCTGTTTGAAATAAAAAAAAATACTAACCTTTGACTTTCAACATTCAAAGCTTTAAAAGAAAACCTGGGTAGAGTTTCATAATGTATTGAAAATAAAATAAACCAGACAAAAAATTCAAAACAAATTTAAAACTCTTCAACAAGATTGTAAGCATAGAAACATAATACCAACGAGAGAAAAAAAATTCGATATTGTATAACATATCAGTTTTTCTTACGCTTAAGCATTCTTACGCATGCTTTTTAGTGACTAAATGTAATAAAATCCTAAGAAAATAAATCTTTAATTTAGTTATAACAATAAAAAAATCAAATAAAGAATAATTTTAAACATAAAGTATATTTTTTGCACATGATAATACTATTAATTTGAAATAAATCATTTAGTTATTTCCTTTTGTAATCTTAATTCTGATTAGTATATAATTAAAAATTATGACGTTTTGTAAGATTAATCTTTAAACAAAAGTTTTTTAAATGTAACAATTACTTCAAAATAAAAAAATATATATTAATTCTTACATTTCTTGCTAAAATAAAGCTATTTAGTTTTGTGAAATAACTTGAAAATGTTGAATATGTTAACTTTGAAGATAACTTTCAGTTTTATTTCATATTCCAAAAGATAATAAATAAATTACCATTTACAAAGAATAATGTCAAGAATGATTATATATAATGAACATTTCATTACTTTTCACTTCTTTTTTTTAGATAAATTTTTTGGATTTTATTTTAGTTAGATATTTAGTTCAAAGTAGAAATTTCCCTTCTTGAAATAAATAAATAAAACATCAAAATAACCTTTTTTCACTATCATAATAATTCATTAAAAACTAATATTTTTATGATTTGATAACATTTAAACTCTTCATATTTATAAGCATTCAAATTAGAATTAAAAAAAAAAATTGTGGTTATTTCAGAGCAAGTTCCTGGCTTTTTTGTAACATCATTCAACTGATCAATAAGTAGAGTTCACCTGTCAATATGGACATGATGCCATGAATTGATTCCTGGTTGGATAATATCGGTAATGATTTCACTTCTAGAAAGCCATCCTAGATTCCAAACAACATGCAAATGATTATTGCTCAAACCCACACCAAGATAATCTCCATCTTCTGAATAAATCTAAAACAACAAAATAAAATAAATACTTTATACAAAATAATTTTGTAGAATTTCAGCTGAAAAAAATTCCAAAATGGATAGTTACATTTTTTAACTATATACTTTTTTAAATAATATTTTTAAAAGTCTGCATTCTTTTTAAATATCCAAAATTTTTAAAATTAATCTTGATAAGAATAAATTTAACAAATTACACACATAATATTAAAAGCACTCACTCTTATTTAGTTTAAAGAAGATTAAAAAAATAATATTTCTACAGCAAAATGAACTTAAAGAATATACATGAACATTTCCTTCAGAATGTAAAATACCTTTCCATTCCAAAGTAAGAGACCAGAAGCTTCATTTGAAGAATAGTTAAAAGAGATACTTGTTTTAGTCAAATCTCTATGCTTATATGATCCATCTTGATATAACAAATAACTGGCTCCAGAGAAATAAGCACTGGAAACATTTACTCCTAATAAAAAAAAATTAATCTTTCATTAAAATTACTCATTTTTAATTAATTTATATAAATTAAAAAAAAATTAAAAAGAATATATCAATGCTTAGAATGCTTTACAAAATTTAGTAAAAGTCAAAATAATTATATTACCTGTTTCACATTTATCTCCTTGCCATCCAATAGGGCAAATACAACGATGATTAAACTGTCCATCTGGAACACATGTTGCTCCATGAAGACAGCTATGTTGCCAACATTGTACATGAACTTCACACATTTGACCTTTGAAATTCTTTTAAGAAAAAAAAATTGTTATACATACATTATTAATGAATATGAGTATAAAAAACTACATCATGTTATAAAGGTGTAATCTTTCATAAAACTCCTATGAAGTACTATTTTAAAAATCAAGGAAAAAAGTCTAATTCCTTTAAAAATAATTATAAATATATCTAATTATTAATATTATATATAATTATTAATATTATAAATAATATTAATAATTATATATAAATATAAATAATTATTGGCCGAATTAAGTAACTTTTTACTTGAAAATTTAAGTATTTAACATAAAATTTTTGTTATTCATTAAAGTGATTAATTGAATGTTATGCAATAATGATACAACAGATAAAAATGTTTTGTAAATCTTATTGAAACTCAAGAAAATTTTTTACTTCAATACCAGAATTATATCAATACAATAAAATTTTTTTTTTCTTGACACATTTTACTAAAACTTAAAAATGTTATAAAATTTCAACTCTTAATAATTTTAATATGTTTAACATAGTTGTGATTTAACATTTTTAAAAAAATGCCCATCCGGTATAGTGGTTAGCGACGCTGACTGCTGTGCCGTAGGGCCTGGGTTTGAATCCCGGAGAAGACATGGATGTTTGTAAATGTATAGTGCCTTCGTGGCAGGGAGGTACTCTAAATAGCCGTCAAGCCGCAAGTCCTCTCGTGTGGTTGGTGGATGGGGAAGAGAGGTGGGAAACCTCTGACCACTCCCAGGGTGTTCTCCCTCAAAATTGGGGTGGAACTGAGCCAAATCGTACTGTCACCTGCATGGTGCTCAAAGCTATGGCTAACGACAGGTGTACAATATAGCCCAATGCCATGATGAATTTCGTGGGCCTTGATCTGACTACGTCAGACAGGTGGCATTAGCAACAACAACAACAACAACAACAAAAATGTGCACTTAACTTTGGCAACAGTCAGTAGGTAAATATATTGAAAATATAACCTGAAATGATTTGGCAATAAATAAAAGTACAAAGAAAATTATGGAAAGTTTTAATTATACTTTCAATTAAAAAATATAAAAAATTTTAGAAGATAAATTAGAGACAAAACATTAAATAAAATATACCAGATGACAAGAGTATAAAAGAATATAGGCAGAAAAAACATTTCAATGAAATGATTTTAAGCAACAACAGATTTAAAGTATGATGAGGAGTGAAAAAAAGGCACTGAATCAGGATACTTATAAAATACATTCAAGGCTTAAAGATTTATTAATAAAATTTGTCAACATTTGATATCAAAATTGAATAGATAAAGATTAATGCAAATTTATGAATATTAACCTATACAAAATACACAATAACTTACTTCAGGACAAAGACAAATAAAATTATCATCTTTAGGAATACATGTTCCCCCATTTTTACAAATATTATACCCACAAGAAGTACCATCACAATCCTCGATATTGCGGCCACTAACAGCATCTGTCATTGATAAACATATAAAAGTGTAATAAAAGCTGTATGATTATATATTAAATTTTACCAAGCAAGAAAAAAAACTGTCTTATTTCATAAAAGTTTTGTTTTAAAAAAATTTGGTTTCTGATTTTACACAAAAAGAAACTTCATAGCAATGTAATACATAATAAATAAATAATAATGAAGCTAGCTAATAAAAGTGTTCAAATATATAATGCAATAAATGAGACACTAAAGGTAATCAGAACAAATTTTATTAACAATGTTGTTTCCTCAAATAAAAACAATAATGATTTCTAAATGAACATCTTTTGCATTTCTTAAAGCATTATAATATTTCTCAACGATTTTTCTTGTAAAAAGTAAAACTAAATTTTTAAACAAACAAGTATAAATTAGAGGAATATAGTGATTTATATAACACTGAGATGTGTTATTTTCAAACTTTGAAATTTTAAGATAAGTATACATATTTTTTGGTCAAAGACAATGAATGGAACATTTGATTTAATGATGCAAGAGCCACAATTAAATGAATATATAATATATGCCAATGCTATTACAATGGTTCTTTCTCAATGACCACACACACACACACACACACACACACACACACCACACACACACACACACACACACACACACACACACACACACACACACACACACACACACACACACAACACACACACACACACACACACACACACACACACACACACACACACACACACACACACACAGTTTTATAATAATAGTCTACAAAAACAATTGAAAATAAATGCCCAGAACTTAAATACAATATTTTCCTTCAGAGTAAATAGTAAATGAATATAAAAGTCATTTATTTTAAACTAAATAGCAAAAATCTATTAAATAATGGTACAATACCATGAGAATTCAACTCCAATGATATTGAATTAACTGAAAGTAAGCGTATACATCCTCTGAAGTAAGTAGGAACAGTTTGAACAGCTTCTTTTGGAAGCGATGAAAGGTCTGGAATACCCCCTGAAAATAGAATTAATAATATTAATATTTTCCGATATAAGAAAATATATTATTAAAAATCTTGCAATCTCAGTTGGAAGTTAATTTTATATATACAAAATGAGTAAACTGATTTTGCTAACTGATAAGTTGTAACTTGTATCAAAATATTTTATTTAACTGACCAAATCAATTTAAATGTGTAATAGATTAATAATTTCATATATACTTTGTACCTACCTTTTCTATGAAATAATTAAGCATTCTATAAATTAAGTAATGATAGGCCCTTATAGAAAAAAAAATTGACATTAAAATAAGTTTGTTGTTTTATAAATAGACTGATGATAAATAGCTTAAGTTTCTTGATAAAAAATTTCATGTTACAGATAGAATGATTGAAAGATAGAAAAGAAAAGCAGAACAAATATTTTTGTTGGATCAGTTAAACAGTAATATGAAATAACTGAATGTAATGCAGCTACAGTCATAATTAAATTTTGACAATTTATAATTACATAAATTACTAGGCTATTTTGTCCTATTGGTAAAAACATTTTTGTTTATAAAAAAGTTAATGTACGTTAATATTATTTTGTTTATAAAATTACAAAATTTTTGCACAAAACATGTTGAACTTAATACTTTGATGAATATATATATAGGCAATGATTATTCTATAAAATAACTAGTTAAAGGATAGAATACAATAATTTTATATACATTAACTGGTGTGATCTGTTGTTTCATGAAACACACACACAATTTCATAGTATTGTTTTTATATATCCTAAAAAAGATAAAAATGTACATTAAAAACAACATATTTCTGAAAATCAGCCCATTACCAAGATAAAAGTCAGTGGTAACATCAAGAATTTCCATCCCAGGCGGTGAAATAGAAGTAACTTCTTCATCACCTTCTAATTTCAAATATGCTGCCCTCCTGTATCTCCCAAATTCAACAGTTTGCCAGGAGTCTGATAAATAAATAATTTTACAATGAATAGAATCATATGATTAAAATGTGAATAAAATCAAGTGATGATTTCAAAATAGAAATAAACTGCTAGGCATTCAGATAATATAAGTGTCTAATAATAATATGCATACCACATCCTGATTATATTGCAAATTAAATCATATTTGGTTTTCCAAGCCAACAATAAAACTTTCAGATACTAAATATCTTATGTAAGCTCTTTAAGTTCATATGTTTGCTATTTAAATTATACTTGCTTTAATTAAGATTGATTTGAACACAGAAAAGGGCTATAAATAATTGAAAACAAATTACAATGAACAATTTTGTATTTAAACTATGTTCAAATAAAGGAAAAATATATTATAATGAAATTACTGAATACCATACAACTACAATGGAAATGAGTTCTGGATGTGCTAACCAAATGTCACTAAAAACTGAACTACAGGGGGAAAAATACTAAGACTTTTACATTATTTTGACATTGTGTGTATGTGAATGTGATGTATGTATAATAATAATAATAGAAAAACTAAATTAGGAACTCAGTAGCACAAATACATATAATTTACTTTATACTTTAAATATCTACATATTTAAAGTATAAAGCTTTTGGATCTGCTATATAAGTTTAAATTTAGAATTATATTACAATAAAAGGAAATAACTTTTTTTAGAATTACAGTTTGATACACTTTTTTTAAAAACCGAAGAAAAAAAAATTAGAAAAAGTGTGATTACATCACTAAAATAAGTAAATTTTTATTACAAATTTTTTTTATATGTAAAATACACTAAATTAGAACAAGATATGTAAATTAGTGAAACTATTATTGTTTAACATCATTAGATGTGGCTGAAAAAAGGTTTTAACACATTAAGTCCCAAGCCCATGCCACAATAAATTTTTTGTTCAAGTACTGTTGACTATTCAGACTGCATAAATAACTGCTACCTGATACAACACGCCTCTACATTTAACCAGGTAAAAAAAAGTTGCAGTTCTTGTAAGAAGAAATTATGTAGTGAAACTTTGAAGGGCCCATATTTTGTCCATAACATTGATTCAACATTCTTGCTCTTATTGTTCATTTTTACACAGGTATAGTAGGCAATTTTTCAACCCATACGATACCACTAGATCACATATAATTCAAAAAGTAGAGACAATCATATAAAGAACCGATAAAGCATAAAAGTTAGGTAGCACATTTTTCAGATATGAACCTGATTGAGCCCATTTGGAGTACACTACAGAGATGTATTATTGCACTTACCTCCCCTCTCCCTTCACGGTAATTCTTCAGGAACTTCAAACTGCTTTGACATAGTAATGAGCTTTGCAACTAACTGAGCTAATAAATATCAACATTTTGAGTGTGAAACAGCACTATCATACCTGAGTAGTTCTCCGAGATTATCACACCCTACAATGAAGCTAATCATATACTGAGTTCAGATACTATGGTTTTTTTGGTATATTTTCATCTTGCATATTTGCAAAACAGAAAATTAGTGAATTGTTTTTCTTTAGCACTTAATTTGGGAATTACTTTTTGACTTAAAATTTTGTTATATTTCATTACATTCTAACAAATAAAAATTTCCCAATCACCATTTTTTGAAAGTTTACTCTATTTTTGGGAACCAATTTATTTTTAGTATGAAAAAAAGTTCCAAAATAGAGATTATCAGATACTATGCAAAAGGATGTCAAATCATTCAAAATATAAAATTAATAACTAAATATTCACATAAAATAGAAAGTGTTAGAGTAAGATTTTAGAATAGTCAAAATCTGAAATATGTGTAAAGCTACAGAAAATATAAACATGATATGCCTCTAAATGATGAGTCAATAAAAACTGTATAAAATGTAAATAAGAACTGATATCACATATGGATAAAAAATGTTATTCATTACATACAAAGTTTATTAACATAAAAAATGATTACTACTACTTCCCAAACAAATGAATCATGATTTATCATGCATGAAAATAACCATTAAATTCGTAAAATAAGATGTTACAATTTAAAAAAATAATTTTCAATGTTTAAAAATAGGTATTTAATGTAAAAAAATTAAAACGCATTTCAAATTACACAAATAAGCACTCACATTTAAATAATAAGTCAATACTCTAAATAGTAATTATTTATTTAAAAATTGTACAGAAAATTGATACTCACTTTTTTCCACTTTTTGGAATGAGTTAAGGACAACAGTAGAGCTTGGGTCAGTTCCTAAATTAAACCTTAGTTGCACATAACCTGATACAAGAGACAATGAAACAAAATCCCGGCTCAATTCATTCAGATGCTGAGCACCATAAAATATTAACCCACTATTAGAAAGAGGTTTGAAACTGATGAGAACATCCATACTATGCCTAACATTAACAGATCGTGTTGAAAGATAAGAGCTGATTCCATCAAACAAAGGATCACTCACTGATATAACTGTAAAAGAAAAAAAAAGAGGGGTGGGTAATATATTTTAAAAGATTTTCATTAAAATACAATCAAACATTAAGTTTTAATGTAAATTTTAGTGTTAATGAATAATATTGTGCAAAAAGTACATAAAAATTTACCCTTTTCACAATATTTCCCACTTTGTCCTAAAGGACAGTCACAACGATATTCATCATTTACTGGAACACAAACTGATGCACTATGACAACGATGATTTCCAATAGAACAAGGTGTTTTTCGTTGTGTGCATAGAGTACCAACCCATCCTTGAGCACATTTACACCTATAAATGGAAATTTATCAGTTATAAGAAAAAATGTTAATTAGATGTGGAAGAATAACATTGTCAAATAACTTATACATTAATAACATAGGTCAAATAACCTATAATTTATAAATGGAACTTATCAGTAATAGAAAAAAGGAAGGTTTTATTTAAATATGATGAAGGAGAGTAACATAGATCGAAAGAGATATGTTTTCATAAAAATATGTATTTAGAATAAAATTTAAAAATCAGAGCTTATTTAAATTATAACATTAAATTATAACATGTAATACAAACAAAAATATTTATAGAACAAATTATAAATTTATTTAAAATTTTTTATTGTTTTTATCTGCTTTAAACATATACAAAATAAGCTAGTTTCACTAAAAAGTTAGAAAATTTTATGTTAAAAATAAAAATTATGTATCCATTTTCAATAAAAAGAGCTCTTTATTATTTACAAAGCCATTTTTTTGGACTTTTAATTTAATAATCAATAAAAAGAAACCTTTCCTATAATAAAGTAATCTCCTCAGTAAATTTCTAAGAAAATATAATTCAATGAAAATATTGTATATCAAATATTGATCCAACTTACTGAAATGTAGAACCTACATCAATACAGGTACCTCCATTTGCACACTGAATTAATTGGCATTCAGTAGTGCTGCATTGTTGTATATTACGCCCATCTAGAACTGAATGAATTGATCTGAAAATAGCTCCAGGACTGCTTCTAAATTCTGCACCAAAAATACAACCTAAATATAAAAAATATATAATATGGTAATTTTATTTTTAGTACTAATTCTACCTTAAATAAAATGTAATATCATTACTTTACATATACTTTCTACCAAAAATACTTTATCATATCTTGTATTTCCTATATATAATATTTACATTGCATGTTTCATTTTTGAGTATTGAATATAGTTACATGAATCATTGTAAGGCAAAATGTGTGGGTGGAGAAGAAAATAAGAGAGAAGGTGAGAGAAAATTTCTTAATTTACACTTTATGTTGAGAATATTTTTTTAAGTATTATCAAAACCAGAATAATTAAAAATACAATAAGCTGAAAGTAGATATATCTATTTTGTTATTGTTGTATTGCAACAGTTTTATAACTATTAATTATTAACAGTCAAAAGAGATATTTCCTAATATCTAATTTATGCACAAAAACTTAGCATTCTTATCATTATGTCAATTAAAAATCTCTACAGAAAATTTATGAAATTAAATCAATTTGTTTTACATGTGTAATACAAGAAATACTTTTATAATTTTTCTCTTAGCTATTATATGCCCCTTTGAAATTAAGTAAATGTATAGAAAAAAAAAGTTGAGAATATATAAACATACAGAGCAAGCAATTTCGTTTTATTTAAATAGTTTTTACTAACAGAAACACTATAATTTTTTTTGTTGCAGCAATTATTTCTTTCAGCATGTTAATTAATGCTGTGAAATGAAATGAGGAGCATTAAAAAGATTTAAAAGAATTTTCTGTATTGTAAACTTTAAACAAGAAATTAAATACTTAAATTTTATAGCTTTTCCATATGCCTATTTCATTGCAAATATCTTATAGTTTTATAGTTTAACACTTTAGGTCACACAGTTTAAGTTACTCCTTCAAATTATTTTGCTGAAATGCATACATTAAAAGCTTTAAGAACAGATGTAACATGCAGAAAATGCAATATTTTTAAAAAAAATCTAGTAGTCAATCAAAATATTAAATTAATAATCAAAAACTAAATATACCTTCAAAACCTCTATATTCTTGCAATTCCTCAGGTAGTAAACTAAAATTATAACTTGGATGGCCACCAATATAAAGTGCTGAAGGAGTATTTAGAGCTGTTAACTGACCAGAAGCCAAGCCAACAACTTTATTTTGTGAATCTACTTCCATCCAGCAGTAACGTCTATGACGACCAATAAGAACCGAATGTACAGAAATATTTTGATTTAATGCATTGACACTTTTTAAAACTCGAGTACCTACAATGATAAAATATAATCTAAAACAAAATCTTCTTTTTTTAAAAATCAATAATACAGAAATTAATTTATTAATTGAAATGTTATATAAAAAAAAAAAAACATTATTTACTTTAAATAAGAATTCATTTTATATTGAAATTCAAATATTTGTTATAGTTTTTTAGAAAAACATATGATTATTTCAAAGTATATTTTAAGCTACAATTATAAAAATAAACTCTAAAAAAAATTCAATTTGTCGTCAATAACAAAAATTGGCAGACTTCTAAAGATAAATTTTCCTGTTATACATCTTCTATATTACATAAATTAACTTACCAGATCCTAAATTGAACATATAAATAACATGTCCAAAATGCAATCCAACAGCAAGAAAATCATCAGCAAGATGAAAAGTATCTAAAAAAATTAATTATAATTCTACAATAATTACACAGCCAAAATAAAGCATAAAAAAACAAAACATTTTTAAAGAATACATTCTATTTAACAAGAGTCCATTTAAATGCTAGTTAAAGGCAGTAAATATTGAAACATAGTATGAAGGAGAAAATTTTTTAAGTAAACGGTTTTGCTTAAATAACAATTCAAAGTGCATTTTAAGTGTATGCACACATCATTTTTAAAAAAAGCAAATTAAGTACTGATATAAAAAATGCAGCAAAAATATAATTAAGAATTGACAAAGTTTCCAATACGATAAGTAAAAACATTTAAAAAAATCATTGTAACAAACTTATTATCAGAAAAAAGAAAAAGCTGTTGTTTTTAAAAGTTAACAAATATAATAAAAACAGAGTTAACAAAATTAAAATATTGAAGCTGAAAGTTTTAAAAAAAAATCAATTAAAAAATTACAGATTTTTAATTAATATCTTTATAAAACAAGAATTATGAACAGAATACTATGTATTATATGTACTATATAATTTCTACTATGAATACTATGTAATACTAAGAATACTATGTATTATATGTACTATGTACTATATAATTTCTTTTTGTAATTTGGGAAAAGTATTAATATACTTATTGGTTTCAAGAAAAAATTTACATCAATTACCCATTTGTCCATTAAAAAGTAGAAGATATTTCTGTTCTAAATTTGCTGCAGAAAACATCAAACGTATTTCCAAATGGTAGTGATAATCAGAGACTAATTGATATTGCAAATATGAAGAATAACCCATTACATCACCAAAAAGTGATGGTCGTGTAACAGATAAATCTATAAGAGAAAAAATTATTTTAATTGAAAGGCATTTTTGCATAGAATTGAATTATAAAAAAACCCCATTTTTTTAATATTTCAGCCTAAAGAATATGAAGAAATTCAATTTTAACTTTTACATATAAGATAGTGTAAACATCAGAGCAAATAATTTAAAGGTAAAAGTAATGAGATATACAGATAATTGAAATTAGACCAAAAATATTTTATAATAGATTAAAAAGGTAAACTCATTGAAAGCAATATAGTAGCTTTTTTTTTAAATTATTACTAACTTTTAAGGGAAAAAATAAATTTTTTAGTAAAGTAATTTTAAAGCACAATTTAAATTCATAATTTCATAATGAAGTCAAAACAAAAAGGATTTCAGAGTTTCCATTGATAATTAAAATGACTTTTAATCTTAGATTTAACTAAGCATTTTACCATGTTCACAGTTCTTTCCATGTTTCCCATATGGACAAATACATAAATATCCAGCATCTAAATTAGGCAGACAAGTACTGCCATGTTCACATGGATTGGCATAACATGTTTTATGTTCACAAAATGGACCTGCAAATCCATCCTGACATTCACAGTTCCAATGATCATCAAAACTAAAAATAGAATTTGAAATGTATTACACAGAATTTTAAGTATTATATAAACTACTTATAAATATATACAGGTGTATTCTTAATGTGAATTACAATATCAGTTTATCAAGAAAATATTTTACTAAAACATCAGTTTTGTTAAAAGCAAACAAAAACAGTAAAATTTCTTAATTTAACAAAAAAAAAAAAAAAAAAAAAAAAAAAAAAAAAAAAAAAAAAAAAAAAAAAAAAAAAAATTGAATTTGAAAGTTTTTACACTAGAAAATATTTTTCTATATATTGACATATAGCAGTTTATCATTTAAGCGGTAATTAAAAGATGAATTATATTACAAACATGTAATTCTTATTTTAACATTTTAAGGCACATTTTTTTAAGGTACAAAACAAAACACGTTTATTACATTGCAAAAAAAAGAACATGTTTTACATGCCACTGAATAATTCTCTCAATTAAATACAAAAGTCTTTGATTTTAATATTAGTACAGATTAGAATTATTACAAAGCTATCTAAAAGAAAGATAACAAAATTCATGTAAATGAAATCATTTACACAGAAAAAGAATTGAAATAAATTTTGTAAAATAATACTGTACTATATAATATTGTAATACCATCCATATATAAAATCTCACACGTTTATTTCATCAATATATTTCAAATATATGTATACTAATTGATTTCAGTGAAAGAAAAATATTAGCAACAAACTAACTTCAAGAAAGGCTTTTACAATATTACAAGAAATTGGAAAATAATAATAAGAGGAATTATTACTATACTAATAATATTTTTCTCTTTTAATTTTATTGAGATGCATATAATAATGCATATTTAGAATTGTATTTTCCCCCAGTATGAAGAAAATTTAATTATATTAATTAAAAAATGTAAATTTAATCTTCATTAAAGTTATTATTTAAATAATTAAAATAAAATAAACTAAACATTATTTTAAAATTACTAAATATTTTGAAATAATCCATAAAATGCAATACAGATTAATAATACCATTTTTTAAAGAATTTGTTAAAAGTTTTTGAGAGTGTATACTAATTTTTATTTTAAATTACAAAACAGAAAAAAGAATTGAAATGTAATAAAATTGCTTTTGTTTACATGAAATTGGGATTCAAAATAATGACATGCATTTGAAATACATGTATGTTATTTGATTTCTGTCAAAAATATTAATAATAAGCCCCCTTGAAAGAAGGAAGGTTTTAAAATTACTGCTTTGTAGAGGATAATGTGTGGGAGTCTTAACAAACATCAGAATCTGCAATGCATCAAAACTTATGTAACATTCTACAGGATAGGAACTTTAAAGGCTGACAGCCATTGAAATCTGCTTGATGGTTACATGATCAATAATACCTATATCTTGTTTTGGATGAGTTATACCTGTTCATGTTCTGCATTCATACTAAAGAAATTTATTGGGCATGCTTCAGTAGAATTCTCGCACAAGAATTAGGATGCCATATAATTTTACAGAAGCAAGCATCTGAATTTACTTCAATGGATATCTAACTTTAGACTTTTCTTTTTGTCTTTCTCACAAAATTTGAATGTGATAAAATACATTCAATATTCTATGTATTACGCAAATAACAGATGTATGTTTGATCATGTAATACATTTGGAAAATGTGGAATGTTTTGTAGAAAATATGATGTGCATTGCCAGCAGTATATTTCTAAAAAGCCTTGTGGAATCCATATCCTCCTATATTTCTGTAGTCATTTGGCTCCTATGGTAAATCTATTTAGAATTACAGTAGAACATCGTTTATCCGAATCATTGGGACCGGACACCGTTCGGATACGCGATTGTTCGGATAACCGAAAACCGAATGCGATCCATGCAGTATATGAAACCAGACACCATACGAATATTGAAAATCATCACATGCGGGAAACGTGCTTGAAGAAAAGGCAAAACAGGTGCAAAATGTCACAATTTTACCTTTATTGTGAAAAATAATCACTTATTTTTCGTTGTACCATTGTACACCTTCGTCTTTTCGCTGCAAGGTCTCTGATTCTCTTGAGTAGCAGTAGTTGAGTAGGACAGAACTCTGATTGTATTTCGTACCACTCCATGGCTGTCTCTAACGCAGCATTTGATGGACCCTTGCTACTTTCATTGTTGTTGTCCTCGTCTTCATCCGTTTTATCGTCGACAGGGTCATATTCGTCTTGCACGGAAGTTATAATCTCGTCATCATTTAGCATTTGAAATCCAGTCTTCTGCATCGCATGCCATCCAGGTTTCTATATCAACAAAACTCAACAAAAGAGCAAGTATACACCCCCTTACTTGGAAACAAACTGACCTAATATTCCGCGCAGATGTTTACCAAATCACACAACTGAAATTCCCCAAATATCCCTCATCTTAGATTTTCCCGTCACTTCTGGCCTCACGCGAAACAACTGTTTATTGTTGCACTGTTCGAAAACGTATCCGGATTTCGGTTCGGATATTTGATGCTCCGGATAATAAACGTTCGGATAAACGATGTTCTACTGTAGATTGATAAACCAGTTTTCTGGCACTTCATTGTATTTACAATACAATTATACAAACTTGATTCAAACTAAAAATAAAATAATTCACATCTGCATCTTTAGATTTATAGCATAATTGTAAATATTACAAGAAAGAGCAAGTATATATAACTATACAACTTTATACTTTTTATAATAAGTATATTTTTTATAATAAATACACATCATTATAATGTATTTTTATATTCAAATGATATTATTTTAGTCAGTAAGAATATTTTTGAAGAAAATGATTTAGTTTTGTTTTTACCTTCGACAAATGGCCCCATTTAAACAAGGGTTTCGATAGCAAGCGCTATTATAGCATTCTGTTATTCCAATTCCCATTTCTGCATCTTTAACAAGTTCTTTTTCATCTCCATTGATCTACAACTCATGGAATAAATGGTTATAATAAGTTTTGTTGTTTCAATATATAATATATTAAAAGCAAGTATAGCTGTAGGTAAACAAAGTGAAAAAGCAGTGAGAAAAACACACACACACAAAATGATACCGCTTTTTACTTAATGTCAGATATTTTATTCTATTGTATAGTTTTTAAATGCAATTATCACATCAAATGAAATTTTAAAAATATTTTAAATTACTAAATAAACCAAAAAAGATGAAAAATTAAATACCTTATATATATATATATATAAGGTATTTAATTTTTCATCTTTTTTGATGAATTTAAGTACAATATTTTAAAAGACCTGATGAAATTTAACTATCGTTCTAAATCAGTAATTACTTATAAAGATGTAAAACAGAAAATTTATGATTTACAAAAGAATTTTATCATTGTTTACATAGATAAAGTGCCTGGTAATTATGCTATAATTTGTAAATATTTTTATAATAATATGATTAATGAACACTTTTTAAACAATGAATCTTTTAAAAATTTGGACTAGTCAGATAAAGAAATTACTAATCGAATTACTGCTATATATAAAAAAACTGGGTGTTTCCATTCATAAGATTAAGTTTCCATATATATTTTTAACACCTAAACTTCATAAAAATCCTGTTAAATTTAGAACAGTAACAAATGGTTTTAAAACTTATATCACTGCTGCAGGTAAAATGCTGCATAATATTATACAAGAACTCATCAATAAGCAATGTAATAAAGCTATAATTAAAAATAGAAAAGAAATTATAGATTTCTTTAAAAATAAAAATATTATATTCTATATTAAAATATTGATATTAAATCCATTAATATCAATGATATAATTAGGGTAATTTTAGATAATCATAGAAATTATAACCTTAATATTAATTTACAAAAATTTAGAACTCTAATAAATTGTCTTAAAAGAAAACTACATTAATTTGAATGGTTCTCTGTACAAACAAACCAAAAGTTTGCCTCAAGGTGGCCCTGCTAGCAATAGTTTGGCTAATTTATTTTTACACTTTTACAAAAATAATTATATTATTAATAATGATTATTACATATTTAGATACATAGATGACCTAATTATTTTTGGTAAAAATAATAATTTTAACCCAATTATTAATTTTTATCCGGAATATTTAAAGCTAATTAAAATTAATAGTAATCCAGTTAAAACTAATTACTCGGATGTATCATTGTGTATTAAGGACTATAAATTACATAGCAATATTTACGATAAAAGAGATGATTTTAATTTTAAAATTCTTAAAGTGCCTTACTGGAATTCCAACATTCTATATCAATTTATAGAAATATTATTTTCAATTATATTTATCGTAATAACGTATTAGTTAGTGATAAATTTAATATATATTTAAATCTTAATAACTTTATTAAACATTGTATGGAACACAGATACCCTCCTAAATTTATAAAAAGTTACCTAACAGTTAAATAAAAAAGTTATTAGTTGTACAGTTCATAGATAGATGGCGCCTCTAGCTAAGTAAATTAACAATATTATATTTTCTTAAAAATTAATTGTATATGTCAGGGTAGTACTTTTATTTTCTATAAATTTCAAAATAAAATATAGAGTTTTTAAATGTTTATATATGGTATTGAGGCTATTTTATCAAAACTTAATAATTTTATGCGATACGTGGCTCATATTCAATAGCCAAGGGATATGAGCCACGTGGTAAGTCTTTATCTAATAGTTTAACTTTGATTTTAAATATTTTAGTAATTATTACAGGCTATTATATCATCGTTTTACATTAATAGATTATGGTTTTATCTATAATGATAGTTAAACTTCTCTAGAAATTTATTGCTTTCCCTATGGCCCAGAGTATTGGCAAATTCAAGTGAAGGTTGGCTGGCCGAAAAACTTTGTTTAAACCTGCATTCCTGGTTCCTAAGGCTAGGAGTTTGCTATAGCATTTCTATTCTATCATGACTATAGTTATCTTAGGTATATAACTATTTTTTGTATATTTTTGTAATATACATATATATATTTATATATATAACATAATTAAGTAGAAATTAATTAATTTGTTTTTGTCTAATAATTACAGTATCTCTAGATGATATAATCAGATTCAAATAACAGAGCAAAACAAATATTATTTATGAAAATATGCATTGTTTCTACACATCAATAGAATAAACTAAGATATATGATTCAAATTTTTAAACCAGATTAGTTAAATATGGTTATATATGTCAGAAGTAACATTTAAATTTTTATTCTCAAGATAAAAGAAGTCCTCTTCTTCTTTAAATATATATATGCTTGATTCAATTTTTCATTAAATAGATTACTCTGTGTACCATAATAATCTTTTGGTCTTTCAAAAGAAATATTTTTTTAAATAATCTACAGTAGGGATTATTAATCATGAGTCTGGAATGATTTGGGGCTAAGAGGGATAAGCTATAATTAGTTAATTCCAGAGTATAGGCAAAACATTTTCAGAAATAACATTACATCTCACTCTCCTTTTTCACTAAACATAAACTGCAGTAGCTGTTTGTTAAGAATGTTGCATTGCAATCTAAAGCTTGTGTTCAAGGTAGCACTCATAGCACTTGCATATTATTCTAAATACACAAGCTAAATAAAAAAAAGCCCCCAATTTTTTAAAATTTTATTATTGCATGTATTACAATTGATGGTACATGAATTACCATAAATTTCCTTTATCACTAATGAAATGATATTTTTAATAAAAAATTCTATAACATAAATAATAAGCAAACATGACAATTAAAAAAATAGTAAAAGAATTCTTTAATCTTGAAGCTTTATTTATACTCCAGCAGACACCATATATTTAAAGTACAGATTACATCTATAGATATGAGACCTCATTTTTAAAAACATTATAATTTTTGAAATCTTTCAGGTAGACAAGGAGAAAAGAGAGGGAGGAGAGAGACACAAATGGATTTATTTTATTTTATATAGTTACTTTTATATAATGCTAGTTACTTTTAAAGCAATATAGCTGTAACTCCATATTATCTAAATTACATTAATAATAATTTATTTTGCAGCTAGAAAAATAAATTTTGCAATTAAAAAAATATTGCTCAATGTTAAGTGTATAACTGGTACATTTTAATAATAATAAAAAAAAATAATTTTACTAAACAGTTTTATTTATATAAAAATATTACTAAAAAACCCCTTTTTGTGATTTTTTTATTACCTTGAAGAAGAATACTTACTTGCAAAAATACTACACAACCTTCTAAAGAAGGAGCTCGGTGTATATTAGGGACTGAGCTCTTAAAAGACAGAGGGACACCACCAATATAAATATGGCGAAAATCAAATCTTGGAAAAACAACAAACTGTTGACCACTCATTGGAGCAGAGCCATTTACCAACAAGCCAACATTACATGAAGCATTCTTTACATGAGCAACATCAGGTGTCCAAGAAGTTCTGAAATAAAATCACAACATGTGAAACTACTAATAAAAACACTGAATTATAGATTTATTGTAATTATATTTACCATAAAAATTTTTATAAAAAAAGTACACACAGCTTGGAAAAAATTTATATAAAATATTGAATCTCATATGCATAAAATATAAAATGACACAATTAAATGCAGTCAGTATACAATATTAATTATAAAGTAAAAAATCATAATAATTAAAACTAATTGTCAGAGAACAATTATAACAATTAAAATATTTATGTTTTAAAGAGAGCAATAATTTAAAATTAATTAGAAAATTGATCATATTAAATTACAAGTCAATTAAAAATTACTAAACATAATAAATTATAATTATATCTACACATAATAAATTATAATTATATCATCAAAGCAGGATGTTTCATAATAATATGAGAGACAGAGAGAAGGATCATTTTTTAAACCTCAAATGGACCATAAAATAAGACAAGAGTAAAGAAAAAAATTCATTTTTTCTTTATTCTTGTCTTTTTTTAATGGTATATCGAAGGTTGAATAACATCGTTACAACGAATCTTAAACATCGTTGTTTGCACGTATTTAGGATTTTTTTTTTGTATACGCTTTTTTTTAATCACCTAAATATCAAAGATATTGGTAACAGCATCAAGACGAGTTTACTATGAAGCAAGTATGAAAAGGGAGGCATTTTATATGCAGAAAAAAAAAACAGAAACAAAGCAGCGGCCACTGAAAATTTGACACGGATGAAACAAATATACGTCGATGGCATAAACAAAATGAGATAATTTTTGCTTGTAAATGTTCACAGTCTCTAATAATTCTTTAACATTCTTCTACAATACATTCTTGTAAAAAAATGTTGCTTAACAAATGCAGTGGATGGCACGGAAGATGACATCGTGTGGGAAAATGGCAACGCCGCACAGTGGGCAGTTTTCACGATCTGGAGCCCGGAAACTCCAAAAATGAAATTGCGTGAAAAAAAACACCACAATCTATCGTCCTCAGGAGCTCCCTAGCCATGTTGTAATCAGTTTTCGTCAGTACGCGATTAGAAATCTCTAACAGTCGGCGGTTTAGATCGGGTTTGTTGAGGCTGCGAGGAACACCTGCGAGCCTCATTCTCTAGTCGGAAGTTCTATCGTTTCGTCTGAACAAGATTTTGTTGCTTATAGCGTTTTTCTTTGAAAATACAAGTCATGGGTAAATAATTTCTTTATTTGACTTTGAAATTAGGTTCAAATTGGATTCAAAATTGTAAAAACGTAACATTTAGCACAGTATGTAATTCCCACAAACGCATGTCAGTTTTTTGTGTTTTAGATCTTATGAGATTGACACAGATTAAAAGCTATAACACTTAAGTTACATGGAGTAGATACAGACACTTAATTTAATACCAAATTTTGCTGTTATCTCCTGCAATCTCCAAAGTTACGATTTTTTTTCCAGCGTTGGCCATTGATATTATTGTAACCCTTGTTCAGCCTTCTTATTTCTCTCCGTAAGGGGGCGTGCGAGAGCCTCGAGATGTATTTTTGTCATTCATAGTTAGTATTAATAAAGCATCTTTCACCCAGAATGGACCGCTACTTATCTGTTGCATCAAATGAAAACATTTCTAATGCTGGAAATTAAAAAAAAAGAAGAAAAAAAAATCAAAAACCAAATTTTTCCTTTCCAACTCAGCACAGTGACGCTAGATGGCAATGTTTATAGGTGCAGTTCAGTTTTGTCTTTGACAATGGATAGATGGAAAAATTTGTAGTTGGCTGGGGCATTCCTCTTATCAAAACTCCCACTTGTGTCATTCAAAGTCTAGCTCCAATGAATGACTTGGAGGCTATGAAATCTTGGCCAATTGTTGCGGAGAATGCGAAACTGGACATATTCATCTTGCACACCTGAATTAAATGTTTTGAGTGCCTTCTGTCCATATCTTATAGGTTGGATATAAAAAAAATGGTCCGTGATGAAGGCTGATAGTCCTGTAGATGCACCTTAAAAGAAGTACAAGAAAGATTGCGGCGCTAAATGGGTCTTTTGATATATTCTCCAAAACCTGGCTTTGGGACCACAAATGATGGTAATACTACTAGAGCTTTCTTCTGCTACCCAGTTATAGCCTCATCAATAACAGGGATTGATGAAATTCTGATTAGAAAACTTCATGTGCTGACCACCATAACTTGAGGGCACAAAATTGACGCACAGAAGTTCAAGGAATTCTGCCCGACCCAAGTTAAGCTTTATGTAGCATTATATCCTTGGTACTACCTGCCTCAAAGCCTCCACAAAGTGCTAATATACGAAAGTCTTCTTGTCAATGATTCTATCTTACCGATAGGACAAATGTCGGAGGAGGCGATAGAATTATTTTTACGAGCATCACTTTCGTAAATTCAACCGGCAACAAATCATGCAGGACATGATGCACATGCGTTTATTTTCTTCAGATTCCTTCATAACAAACTTAAGGAAAATTAAAAGAAAGAATCTTTGTCAAAAAAATTATTTTTATGTTAAAAGAGCCGCAAGTCTTTTTCCTCAACATGAGTCCAACGAATATAATGCTAGTGACTCGGAATGATGCAATAACTAATTCTAATATTCAAATACTACCAAACCTTCCCTATCCACACAAACACGCACCTTCTGTGTTGCCCCCCTTTGCTCCTTTCCGATACCTCCTCAGGATACCTATTATCTTTTATTGCATGTGTACAATGTTAATGCTTGTAAATGCGTACTTTTGTTTGATTGAATTTGTTTATATTTTGTATATATTCAACCACATGTCAAATTACTGCTCCTATTAATGCCCTTGGATCCTTGTTCAAAAGCTAGGTCCACTTAGCGGTCCTTTATTCTTGATCAAATTCAAACCAGACATAAATTTGTCGAGACCCCAATAACCTTATTTCTTGGTAGAAGAGAGAGAGAGAGAGAGAGAGAGAATGACAGTCTTCATGGGAACTAAAATGTATTTGTCACATATTACCCACTTTTATGAAAGTGGTAAATGTTTTTTTGCAATCTTAAAGTACTTGTTTTGACCGAGTTCCCCACGCGACCACTTTTGTTCAAAAATATTTTTTATGAACATGCTACATTTTTCTCCTACGAACAACTTAGTGGTTTTGATTGCTGTGTTGTACGACCTATTATGGTTTATAAATGTAAATGAGCAGAATATAAAAAAGAAATGGACATATGTGATCTCTATTTAAGGAAGTTGAAACCGATCAAGCAAGGGAAGAACCTGTTGAAATAATGCATATTAATCATCAT
Organism: Trichonephila clavata; assembly: GCA_019973975.1. NCBI lineage: Eukaryota > Metazoa > Arthropoda > Arachnida > Araneae > Nephilidae > Trichonephila > Trichonephila clavata. The sequence goes on from BMAO01036169.1 coordinate 238,170, forward strand.
AGCGAAAGTAAATTTTAGAAAAACGATGAACATGAACGTTTGAGTTGAAAGGAAAATTTTCAACTGCTACCTAAAGAACTCCAAGAAAAATATGAAGCCATAAGTGTAGCGCAAGACATACTTCGTTTTGTCAAAAAGTTCAACATGCTGTTTATCGATCTTCAAAGGACAATAAATAACAATAACCTTAACAACATATAACAGTTTTGCCTGCAAATAACATTCCTATAACGTTAACGAAAAGTGTCTATGATTTGTGTCCTTTATTAAAGGTACGCACATTTGAAATTTCTTGGTTCAGTTTGAGTGATGTTTTTTCTAAAATTATCAAAGGAAAATTGAAAAGTCCTGAAAAGTAAAAAAGTTCTTAAGAATTGGGGTGACTCAGTCACCTCAATCCTTTTTTAAAAAATTATTTTTACTGCACACGATAAAAATCGTAATTCCAGTGAATAATTTAATTAAGAGAAAATATACTTACCTACTTTAGGAACTTTTCAATTTTTCTTTGACCAAAAGATGATACTAACAGGTAGATTATAGGTTTATGAATGTATTTGAAAGTTTTTATAATACTGGTAAAAAAATAATTATTAATTTATTATTTCTCACTAAATTTTTAAAAAAAAATTCTTGAGTATTGGATATTGATGAACCTTTTACACAATTTTTTAATATTTTTTCTCAAAAACGTGGAGAGAATTGGGGGTGCGGCTTAGAATCGATGACATTTTTTCACAAATTTTTTTTAAGAATTAGGGGTGCGGCTTAGAATTAAGTAAAAACGGTAATTTTCTAATGCAGTGAGATTAGCCCTTATAAAAGCAGATAGGATAAATCTGAAGCTAATAATATCATACTAAATTTATATAGCAATGTTTTATTTTAAAACTATTGCTTAGAAAGAGAAGTAATTATTTTCTTTCTATGTATTTATTTATTCAAGTAGAATATAGCTGACCTATAAAAGTGATTACTTTTTAAAAATTAATATTTTTAAATATGGCAAAAATAATTTGCAAAATTATGTTCATATATCCTTTTTATGTTGAAATAACAGGATCCAAATTGATCACAACATTTACTGGCTTTGGATGTAAACAAATTAAAAATGTTGTTATAAAATATAATCAGCTTTATTTATCAACTTAGAATTCATATTATTAATTGGTAACAAAGAAATAAATAATCATTTTGTTGTGTTTTTGTATTGATTGACTTTGGAAGGCAAAATGAAATTTTCGTACTTTTAAATGAGTTTATCTAACTGAATTGAGAAATAAGCTGTTTGAAGATCAAAATTTAAAAAAAAACTCTCCTTATATATATATCTACTCTCTAATTATTTATTTCTCTATAATATCTCTCTCTATATATAGCTTATATATGTGTGTGTGTATTATAATATGATCACTCATTCACAAAGCCTTATATATATATAATACTAGAAAAAATAACTTTCATTAAAAAAACTTCAGATATTTTTTATCAAAAATAAAGTCAACTAATTAAAAAATGCAATTAGAACAATAAAAATGAAAAGAATATATAAAAGTAATAAAAGTTAATGATGAGAATGAAGTAAAAACATAGCATAGTAATCTAAAATGAATAAAAAATATTAATTATAAATAAAGCATTGATCTTGAGATTAATTATAAAATTTACTCACGAAATTGAAACAGAAGTAAAATAACTGTTATTGACAGATGCATGAGTTTCCATAAAAATGGTAGTTTGATGACCACATGAAAATTTGAATTTCAGCAAACCATTTTCAATGTACAGCATCAAAAATGAACCTCCATTTGCAGCTTCAGTAAACAAAATGGTTCCTTCTGGTGATGAAGTTTTGAAACTGATATCTATATCCATTCCTTTTTCTGGATCAATGGTGGGAAGGGCATGTTTAAGATAAGAAGATTTATGAAACTGAGGAATAAGTAAATATGTTTCTCTTTCACAGTTTGGTCCAGCATATAACAATGGGCACATGCACTATTAAAAATAAATGATTATTGAAACATTAATTTTTTTGTAAGTTAATTCTACATACGAGGGTCACTCTGAAATTTTTGAGATACTTCTAGGTTTTTAAAGTTATACTTACAAAATTTTAGGAGTGTTTAAAGTAGTCTCCTCCAACATCAATGCACTTTTGTAGACGAATTTTCCACTGATTAAATGCCTCAAACCATTCATTTCTTGAAATTGATGAAAAAAATGCATTTATAGGCATTTATAGTTCTTTTTTAGATTCAAAAATAACCAAAAGTCATACATAGCTAGATCCGGAGAATAAGGTGGAAGCTCTATCACTTTAATTTGTTTTTGTTTAAGAAACTCAACTGTTAATCCGGCTGTATGAGAAGATGCATTGTCATGGTGAAGCATTAGTCCCCTAACATTAACTTTTTGGAGAATTTCTGGAAGACATTTAATGGTATACCAGTTTGCTGTTACTGTCTTCTGTCCTTCCAACTTGATGGCTTTGACCAATACCGTACTTCTGAAGAAAACGGCATACATTACTTTTTTCATTGCTCGTTGTCTTTTCACCATTTTTGGGGTGGGATCATTTTCAAAGACCCATATTTTACTTTCTTGACATGTTGGAACGTCAAAAAACGATATGTATGTTTCATCACTCGTTACAATTTTAGAAATGATGCGGTGGCCACCATCATTTAGCAATTTAAGGGTTTCTTTACTGATTCTGATACGCTCCTCTTTTTGGTGCTCAGTTAGATTATGGGGAACCCAACGGCGAACTACTTTTTTCATATGTAATTTTTCATGAATAATTTTGTGTATGGCTACGGATCCAATGTTAAGTTCCTTCTGTATCATTTGGTAGACACGGCTATTATCATCCATTAAAATTTTTCGTATGGTTTACACATTATCCGGGATTACTGCCGACCGCGGCCTTCCTGTTCTTCATCCTGAAGAGAATTGCGACCACTACAAAATTCTTTAAACCATCTGAATACAGTAGCACGACATTGAGATTCATCACCAAATGCTAACTACAGCCATTGAAAGCATTCCTCTTGATTTAATCCAGCTTTAAAATAATAGAAAATCATACCACGATAATGTTCTCACGTCAACTCCATTTTCTCTTCTGTCTAAAACTTATTCTTTGCTAAACAACTTGAAGTAAGCCAGTAAAAAGTCGTCTGCTGAGTAAAAATACTTTGAATCTTCAAATTAAACCATTAATTTTTTTTGTAAGTTATCCATCTGCGCGTATCTCAAAAATTTTAGAGTTACCCTCGTATTAGAATTTAATATTTTACATAAAAAAATCATGATGAGTAAAATCTATGTTATAAATATTAAATGAAATAACTTTCAAAAGTAGTTAAAACAACAAACACATTATAGAAACTGAATTTAAAAATGAATGAATGCAAATCACACATTTTTTTAATGCAATCCTATAATTTAAAAGCTTTGTAAATGAAATAAATCTAAAACAAATATTTTATTAGAATAAAATCTCTCTCGTCTCTCTTTACATATGAATATAATTATAGTTACTAATAGTATATTATAAAATTGAAAACATTTTAGTCAGTTTTAAAATCTAAACATAAAACATTTGAAAATATCACTGAGTTTATTCTTAGAAAGAACAAATAGATATCACAGAATTTATGCTCAGCAAAAGAATTTTATTTGGCATGATGAAAAACTGAAACTGATGAATTAAAATATTGTGTTCACAGTTTAAATTATCTTAAAGATATATATTAAAGTTAAATATGTGTAATTTAGAGCTATATTGAATATATGCAAATACTAAAGCTTTACATTTTGCTATTTTAATGAAAATCTTTGTATAATTCTTTCAAAAGTAGAAATTTTAGTGCCTAATTTTTTTTATGCACATAAAAACCACAAAGCATTTTTTTTTGTTTACTAGATATGACTTTCTCAGAATTAAAAAATATACATTCAATTTTTTTTATGAAAATTATATCACTATAATTATGTATCATTAAAAATGCAACACCAAGAAGGAGTAACCAGAAAATTATGCAAATACCACCTCATCAAGTAATGAAAATGATGTGAAAAGTGCAGATCTCTGTCATATATTGAGTAGAATAAAAGGGAAGGAACATATAGAATGGGTAATATCAGTACCATTATAAGTGCCAAGGAAATCATTGTGGATTTTTTTTTGTTTCAGAGGACACATGTTATAGCAGGACTGCCATGACATTTCCATCAAAGCCAGTTCCAGCAGACATATATTTTTTTAAGGACATGTGTATGGGTTGAGAAGGGCAAGTAGGTTCATATGTCAAATCAAAGGTATACACAAGAGTGGGATTTGTGGGTTCAGCATTCCCTCCCTCACAGACTAAGAGATTTTTGATTTTTAGCATAATTATGCCTTGATGCTTTCATCTATGTGTGCTTTTCAGAATATAAACTGCCTCCCCCATAAAAAAGGTCAGAAAACATCATAGTGTCAAATCTCAGCTCATACCCACTTAGATGTTTTCCATGGATCTTCAAAACATTCTCTATGTTGCCTCTATATTAAAGTAAGGATGAACATGGAATGGAAAAGGATGGTGTTCTCAGATGATTCACACTTCTGTCTGTCCAATGATAGTCTTTGTATGTGAGTATCGAGTTGACATGATGTAAGGTTCCATTCAGCTGCATCTGCAGATTGGGGTACAATTGCATATGATAGCAGGCTACAAGTCAACTTTGGTTTGTATTCAGAGTACTATGATGATCCATGGATGATATGCTAAGATTGGTGACATTCCCTTTTTCTGGAGGAGGAGAGTGCTCTGTGTCGGCAGGATAACTAGACTGCATGCATAAGCAAACATGATCTGCAGGATGTATATATGCTTCTTGGAAGCTGATAGAACTAATTGGTGATTGGACTGTTCTGTCACCACTGCTATTTATTTTGAAAGATGAGCTATGGCAAATGTTTGATAGGGGATGAAGAGCTATCCTTCAGTATGCTATTTGTGCTTTCACTGACTTTGTATTTAGATGTTTTGCTTCATTATCATCATCCAGGGTGGTCTTGTTGCTGATGTTTGATGACTACTGAGCTGATGTTTGATGTTTTTTGTCATAAGTATTTCCAAAATAACAATAAATTATTTTTGTTGCAGTTTCTTTTAGTGCTGATTTTCTCCCTTTCTGGCCCCTTTTTGGTGTTGCTTTTTTAATGTCATAATAATGTTTTTATTTCTGAAAAAAATTGTTTTAATTTTCTTATTAATTGCAGATTTTATATTATTTACCGAAAGAAAACACCCTTTTTGAATATTTCATGCATTAACTCATAATCTTATCAAATAATAAATTAAAAAGTATATATTGAAGTATATTGCTGTCCATCCAAAATGTAATGCAGAGAAGGACAAATATATCATTGCAAACTTATTAGAGAAGTAACACACAATATAGAGTTGGAATGATTCAAAATTGTACAAGGTTAGGAAAACAACAAAATAAGTATTGATGCCACAGCTGACAATAAGTGTAGCTACATTACTGGCCATTAAACTTGCTACACCAAGAAGGCGACATGCTACAGACATGAAATTTAAACGACAGAAAGAAGGTGCAGTGATATGCAAATGATTAGCTTTTCAGTGCATTCAGACAAAGCAGGCATCAGTAGCGACACCTACAATGTGTTTAAATGAGAACAATGTTCAGCCGGTTTCTCATACACAAATTGCATTTGAATGTTGTTACCTAGTGAAAAGTTGTTGTAAAGCCTTGTGTAAGCAGCAGAAATGCGTACCAACATGTTTCTGACTTTGATAAAAGCCAAATTGTAGCGCTTCGAGGTTGTGGTTTATCGTACCAAAATATTGTTGCTCACATCAGTCGAGATCAAATGACTGTTGGTAGAATATGGAATCGATGGGTTCAGGACGGTAATACAGAACGCCATGCTGGATCGCAACAGCCCACTATCACTAGCAGCCAAGAAGACAGGCGAGTTATCTGCAAGGCCTTAATGGATCACACAGCAACATCATGAGCCCTGAGTCAAGATCTGGGGTTGTTTACAAGACAACAAGTGTCTGGAAGAACGGTTCAACAACGTTTGCTGCAGCATAAACTCTCAGCTTGGAGACCATGGCTGCGGCTGATATGTTGAGAAGTGAGAACTTATGAAATAAAATAGATATGCTTTCTGCAAGCTAAAAAGCATGATGTTTTTGAAAGACTTTTGCTTGTTCTAACATGGACTAGAAGAGGAATAAGGCTAAGAACTCTTATCTTGGCAGCATTCCATTTTACAATAATTTTGAATTTCTTAGCACAAAGAAAATATTACAAACATGTTTAAACAACACATACAATTTTTTTAAAAAGAGGAATCCCAACTATAATACCTTTATAGCTAATTGCAAATAAATAGATAGCACAAAATGCAAGTACTAATACTTATACTTTAAAAATAATTCAACACAACATTAACTCTTACCTCAAAATACATAAAAAAATTTCAACTAACTTTCAGATATTTAAAAATCAAAGATAAAAATAAAATGACGAGTTTCAGTTATGATGAGCTTGACAGCCTGTTTTGTTTTGTCCCATTTTTGAGACTAAATAAAATTTGAATTAAAATAGAGAATTTTTTCAACAAGCATGCACTTTTCAGGTATAGGAAGAAGTTAAAAGTACATTGCACTGATCGGATTATGTCACAAAAATATTTGGATTTTTATGTAAAACTTTTTTTACATTTTTCATAGCATTAGAACAATATTTTGTTAATTACATAAATAAATAGTTAAAAATCTTTTTTAATCATCACAAAATTAAAACAGTAATGCCATAATATTGTAAAATGTTTCTTTCATAAAGATTTTTTTATTTTTAATTTTAAGCATTTTGAATAGCAAATCAATCGTTGAATTATGTACAAAATTATATGGAATGTTTCTAAAAAGAAAAGCAGACAAGATGTTAATGAAATTTTTTTCTAAAATTATAATTTTTAATAATATGCAATTCATTGAAAACGACAAAGTTGGATTTAGTTCAATTAAATGTAGGGGGGGGGGAATGTCGATACAAGAAACCAAATTTCAATCAATGTAAAACTAGCAATACAGTAAATGAATTTAAAATTACTTTACCTCACACCTCATTTCAGCCATTCCTTCAAATTCAGTTACAATAGTAGGTGTACCTCCATTTTGACAATGTAAATCTTCACAATAATCTGGAAGACTTCGACCAGAAGAGTCTGATGAATGCACAGGTAAGCTATAAATTGCACTTGTAAAATGCATAGTATCTGGAGCTCGAGTTACTTCATTTGGCACATTAAAAGATATTGAAGATGAGAATAAAATGTTATCAATTTCTGAAAAATTTATATGAAAAAAAATTAAGTTTAAAAAAATAATTATGGTTATTACTAAAATACTGAAATTCTTAAAAACTAAGATTTTGAGAAACAAGCTGAATGCATTAAACCAACATACAAACAGAAATATCTTTCAGATAAAGTCAATTTCATTTCATATATAAGCCAAAATGAACCCACAAGGTGATACAAGGATATTCATACAACTGTTTTAATACTCTGTTTTATGCACACAAAAGCATAATTTTATTAATTAATGATATAGAATATTAATTAAAACAACACTCTAGAAATTTTCCAGCCTTATATTATAACAAAACAATAACTTAGAGTCACACGTATGCAGAAAAACCGAAACAAAACATGGATGATTTTTTAGTTAAATAAAAATAACTTTTACCTCAAACTATTATTAAGACTCCATTCTGTGTTTGATAAAATTATATCAAAACTAAGTAAAACTGGCTTCTATTTTTATAAAGTATAGAAGGACACCACAATAAAAGCATTTCACACACACACATGCACACACAAAACAAAACTGTTTTAATTTTTTAAAAAGTACTAATAAATTTTTAAAAAAAAATTATATACCTGTATTAATATATAGTAATTTTTGATTAGATGATTATTTTTTAATTTATTGAAAACAGTTTTTATATTGAAAATTACACAAAATTGAATTTGAAATTCTAAAATAATAAAAAAATGTGAAAACAATATGTATTTATAAACAATTATTACTTTTAGAACACTTCTTACAAATTTAAATCATATAGAGTTCCTAAATGACATGAAAGATATCTTACAATTCAAATGCATATAAAATGAATTTTTAAATGGATTCACTCATTTCAATCAATTTAAAATCCTTTTAAAGCTATGTTTCATATTGAAATTCTAGAGAATTTTTCATACAATACATAACTTTAATACTTAAATCAAATTAAATTGCTAAAAATCTTTAGCAAACTATTTTGTGCATAATATGTTATAACATATAAAACCAAAAAATCATGGAATAAATTAGAGTAATATTTACATAAAATAATAATAGAAACAAAAAAAAAATTGATCAATTTCAAGAATTATTACTTTAAATACATTCACAGAAAACTGTTTAATCTAGACTTATAGAGGTTCATCCAAATTAAAAAAAAATAACCATAAAAGGAGCAGAGATAGATAGCTAAATATTTTATACAAAAAGAAGAATATGTATTTCAAGGTAATAAAAAGCAAAAAGTATATATATATAATATATAGCAGTAAATAAATTAAAATAAGACTAATAAATCCTAAAACATCTTAAGATGAGACCGAAAGAACCAAGAAGATGGTATTGATTTTAATCAATACATATATTACTAATACATCTATTAGATTGAAAAATATGTACTCTTTTAAGCAATAAGCTTATTTTGTGTTTATTAATTATGAATTGTTTTAAAAAAACTATTCCAGTTAAGGAATGTCTAATTTAGTGAGGTTTACCACCACATGCATGCACACACACACATTGTTTAAATTTTGTTATTTATTAAAATATGTTACGTGTCATTATTTATTAAAATATATACCAACAACACATTTATTATTATTTATTATAATATGTATATGTTTTGAATAAAAAAATGTTAAAATATGAGTATTTTAAATACTTTATACCTGGATTTGGAAATAAATTTTTGGAGGCATTTATTAAGTAGTTGGAAGGGAAGTAAGATTCATATTTTGTTTCTGTAATTCTTATCTTAGATGCTTCATTTTCATCTTTGCTTGAAAAAAGTGTTGGTGAATAAGAATTTGATACATTAACTTCTTCATCATGATAAAATAAAGCAGACGCATGATTATCAATACTGATAGATGGCATGAGTGTAGATTGTAAGAGAGTTTTTAGAGCCACATCTGTTGTTAATATTGGTGAAATATATGTTTCAGTAAGATTCAGCTCATTTGCTTCAAAAAGTTGCTGATGTGGAACAGTTACATATTTTTCAGAATTAGCATTAAGTAAGAAATCTGTTCTTGTGACAAGAAGAGTATCATGTATTTCAAATGCAGATGGAATTTCTGATGGATACAAATAAGCATTTGATGCAAGTATGTCTAAAGGTGCAGTAGAATAACTATTAAAGCTTGATGAGAAAATATGTGCTATTTCAATGCCAGTTGAAGATTGGGATGGCATAATTTCAGATGGCTTCAATTGAGCAGATAAACAATCATTTCCAAAGCAGGTGAAAGTTTCATTGCATGTTGAGCCTACAAATAGATTAAACATTTAATATGGAGTAATACAAAAAAAAAAAAAAAAAAAAAAGAATGAGAATGTTATTACAGAAAAAGCAAATTACTAAGTTACAAAGAATTTCATTCAAATACGAAATTGGAAGTATTTTAGAAAAAAATATATTTTTCTAGGACAGGTTTTTCATTATACTGAGATCTGTGATGCATTATTGAATGTTAGATAATTTTTCATCCATAAATAACTAATGGAATATAACAAAGATACAAGTATTTACTTCAATAATATATTTGAAAATACAAAATTATAGCAATGAAAGGAAAATACCTAATTGTTAATTACCTAAATAGCCAGCAGGGCAAATGCAAGAGTAACCATCAACATCATCTACACATGTCGCACCATTTTCACAAGATGGTTCTGGAATACATTCATTGTATTGAAGTTCACAAAACTTTCCATGATAATCTGGAACACAAAAACAAGTAATGTTTCTTGAAAGATTTTGATCAATAGATCCTATAAGACATAGACCTCCATTGCAAATACTTCTTTCACATACATCAATCTGTGTTTCACAAGTTTTTCCAGTCCATCCTATAAAAAAATGAAAGAAAAAGTATTTGAAGTGTTTATATGTGTGTAATTATAGGTTAGTACATTAAATATTTATATGAGGAATGCTTAAATATGCAATAAATTTAAAGTTGCATAAAACAAAATTATATGCACATTTTTTAATTTAATTTCCATGTTACAAATGAATACAGAAATACATTGTTAGAACATATAATTTTTTTGCTTTTAAAATTAGATTTCTTACAAAAATTTAAAAATTATTTTAAAAAACAATAGTGTTATTAAAAATAACTACACTGCATGTAATAATTGCAAAGAGCATAAAAACATTGAACAGTTATCAATATGCTTCAAAACATGATTCAAGTGTTAAACTTTAAGTGAAAAACAAATTCTAATGAAAAAACATTTTGGAGTTGAACACAAACACATATAATGTAGCAATACAAAATGCAAAATAATTTTTTAATGCACTACATATATAAATAAACTTTGTACATGTCACTGTTTATCTTATTCAGTTAATTTATAAAAAAAATAATACTTAATTTAATATTATGTGCATATATTAACTTAAAATATTGAAAATTAAAGCATTTCTAGAAGGTAATATACTACAGATAAATAATCTAGACAAATAAAGTAATGCATTCTAAAAATAATTTTTTTTGTAAATATCAGACCAATGTGACAAAATAAGCATTCTATTTCAAAATTACAGTCATAAAAATTGTTAATATTTGTTATAACTTGAATAAAAATAAATGTATCAACATAAATATATATAAAGTATTTTTAAATAATATATGATGATGATGTCGCATTCAATGACAGGACCAAATCAGACAGTACCATGGGCCCAGACGACTGTTCTGGCAATCTGTTCAATATTATTCACATAAAAGTTTGTTGAGGAAAACAGGCCCCCTATTTCTTGTAGGGAAGCAAGATTAGCTGGACAGTCAAAAATATGAGCAGGTGTTAGCTCTGAATCAAAACAATTATCACAATTCCTGTAAGTTCTTCTACCATACCTATCAATCTTCATTCCTTTGTGATGACCTGCTCTTAACCTAGCACTAGTCTGTTATAAGGCTGTCTCCACTAATATTACAGATTTGATGCTTTACAAGAATTGTCTTCTCTCTCAATTTGAAATTTGTGACAGCATTTGCGTCTAATATGGTAACATTTACAAAGTTATCATTATTAAGATTTCTAGCTTCTTTTCACCATTTTATCTGCATTTTCCTTGCCTGTAATGTCAACATGTGCAGGTAACCATTGGAGAAAGCAGACTTTATCTCTTGTAATCTAAACAGGCAAGAGCAAATCTCTTCAGTAATCCATGAATTTCCATTTAGAATTGCCTGAAGGGCTGCTTTTGAGTCACAAAAAATGACAAGATTTTTAACCTGTTCTAGAATAGGGAGAGTCTCATATAGAACAAGAGCCTCAATTATCGCCCGAAATTCACAAGTGAAGCAACAGGCAATGGCACCGATTACTCGGTAGGTTGTATCACATGGAGTGGTCATAAATTCCCTCGAGCCTCCATTCAAGAATGTTTCATCAGAAGAACCGTCTATATAGGCAAACACAAAATCATCTTGAGCCCTTTTGCTTTGATGACACTAGTAGGCTCACTTTTAGTACATGGCTCTAATAGACTTGTTACAATTGTGGTGTTCTTAGGAAGCCCAACAGAGAAAAGAGGTTCCTGATAAATAAAAATTTGTTGTGTTCAAGGCTAAGGGGTATTATAATTTCACTATCAAATTACATTGGAGGAGATCCTTTTAAGCTTGCATTACTATTATAATTTTCAAAGGATCTTCTAGGAATATGTTGTGGTATATGCCTTCTAGCCCTGTTTGTGAATTTGATTAAGTTAAAATTTTCTTTTCTCAAGGCTATCAAGGCCACTCTTTTATGACATTTAAGTTGTTAAGAAAGGACTTTGCTCCAATCTTTTGAAGCCCTTTCCTGAACACCATCTAGTTTCTCTAGAGTATCTTAGATGCATGTGCCTAGACGAAAGAGGTATATTCCATAACCGGTCTTATAAGTGAAATATACTGTTGTCTTCAAGGTCTTGGGACTGGCTCCCCAGTCTGTAATGAAAAGGCTTTTAATTATATTAATTTTTTTAAAGCCCTGTCTACACAGGTCTTAACGTGCTCGGTAAATCTTAATTCAGCATCTAGGATGATTCCTAGATATTTCGGACATGTCATGCTCTCTATAAGTTTACCCTCAATATACTTTGGATCCATCTGGAATCTATGTTTTATAATATATGATGGAATAGTTCTAAGAAATTTAGAGAGAAAATTTATTTAAAAAAATATTTATTTCTCTTGAATATTTATAGTTATGTTATTGGGAGTTTTCAAAATAATTGATCTCAGTAAGAAAAATCTGGTTAATTTCACAAGCATCTTACATATATATATATAACACACAAATTTGTTTTATATCATATATCTAAATTTAAATTCAAGTATTAAGAATAAAAAAAGTACATTTTCATTCTAAATACTTATTAAGGATTATATTAGTGTTTTTCTCTTCAACAAAATATATTTAAACTTTAATAGAAAAAATCAGGATAAGTAAATATTTTGTTAACATAAAACTTAAAACTGAAATAAATATCCATGTTCTCAGATCTTTAAAAAAAAAACAATACAGATTTATCAGGAAATATCAATGTTTAATAAATATTTACATTGTTTTATAAATAAATATCAATGTCAGTCTAAATAAAGAAAATACTTGTAAATTTAGATAGTTGATAGAGCATATTAATCATAATTAATATGTCTACCTTTTATTCAAATTAAAGGCATTTACAATGATCTTCTATTATTAACAAATTAATAAAAAAATGAACACATATTACCGAATGGACAAAGACAACTAAATTCAGGTTCTCCAACACATATTCCTCCTTTTTCACAAGGGCAAGCTGGAAGTTCACAGTTTTCCCCAAAGAAATTAGGAAGGCAACTTTGGAACAAATCAAAATAAAACATATCAAAATTAGTCTATAATAGTTAATTAGTCTATAATAATACCTTTTTAAGTAACTTCAAAATTTATAAAAATTTAATAGAAACATTAAAAAATTAACATGGAAAGTTTTTATAAATAAAAACTAAATTAATTCAAAATGTACATTTTTTTCTTCTTCTTTCTTTTTTATAGATTGTATTAAATATTATTAAAACTTTTGTTTAGTAATTCTTTATATTTCATGGGGAAAAAAACATAAATCAACTGAATACAGTAAAATTGCTAACCTGCAAGTACTTGTATTGCTGGGGCCTAAAATACAGGTGCCACCATTTTTACATAGGTCTGATTCTGCAGTACATATATTGTAATAATGCTCACAATTTGTGCCTATTAAAAATATTAAAATTTTTAAGAAATAATTCATAACAATATAATAAATATAATATATTTCAAAGGAAGAACTCTTGAACTTTTTTAAATATGCATTACCTACATTTACTTAATCAGGTCTATTTTCTAAGCAAATTTCCCACTTTTATTTCACTAAATGTTTCTTTTTATTTTACTAAAATTTTAAGAGTGAATAGAAGTAACATATGTTTCAAGATAAAAGAAAACAGAAAAACATGTGCTTTTATTTTGAAACAAATATAAACAATTATGTTTACTTTACACATTTAATTAAAAAAGCAAGTATTTAATGCTAAAACATTAAAAAATCTGCAATGATATATTTTTTTATAGAATGTGTATGAAAATTAATCATCTAATACTGGCATAATTTTTAAGGTTGCATAAAAAAATAGATCAAACAATTTTTCAAGTTACGTTTGATCTATAGATCGTTTCATCTATAGAATAGTTTGATCTATAGATCAAACTATTTAGGCGTATAACTTAATTACAAACAAAATTACAAACATTTTAAGAAACAGAATTCATTTCAATAAGCTAATTACCTGTATATCCTAAAGGACAGTGACAAACATAGTCATTAATTAAATCTTCACAAATGCCCTCATTTAAACAAGGATCAGATAAACATTCATTAATATCTGTTTCACATATTGAACCTAAAGGAAAATAAAATTTTGTTATACTAGAGGAAAAAAGTTATTTAATTGCAATAGTATGGAAAAAAGTACATATGTAAAGAATTATAAAAAAAGAATATCCATTTTTTTTTAAATATTCAATTTAAGTCACAAATGCATTACAATTACACTAAATTTAGATAAGAGACATTGTTTTGTAAAATAACATTTAAAGATTAGGTACTTACATATTAGCGTTACCACAGCAAAATTTGCGCCACACGAGTTGTGCTATGATATCAAAATAACAAAGATCCTTACGTATTTTATTTGAAGAAAAACAATTCTTGTGGTGCAGTTTTGGTTGTGGTGGCACTAATATGTAAGTATCAAAACTAGTGTAATTTTATCATTTAAGTTATTTAGAATTTATTTGTTCAAATAAAATAAAGCAAGGACAATAATTTTCAGAATAAATTTGATATTTTATAAAGTAATTCTCAACACAACTATAATGCCAAAAATTCGACATTGTTTTCTAGAAAACAGCATAGTATTATTAAAACAATTTTAGCATAGATTCCTCCAAAACAAGGATATAGCAGTCTTTTCTGACTTTGTTCATTTTTGATACAGATAATGTATGTTTTTGAAAAGGAAAAATTTGCTTTATATATTTCTTTTAAGTATAAACACTTCTATATAATTATTTTTTATGCTAACACACTTTGAGAATCTTTGGTACTGATGTATTATCGCAAACTATTGGTGATATTATATTGAACAAAGCACATGATTGCCAATTCAGCACATACGACAAATGCTAAATTGGGATTGCCATCTTAGGGAGTTATCTTGAATGTTGGTGATTGTTGTAATAATATGCAAGTACCTAATCCTCTCGTACTTCATTAAATAAAAAAAATTGAAAATTTTGCCTATTCACTTTAGCACCAAATGAACTCTAATTATGTTCCAGGTATAACATAAATGATACTTATCTATTAAGCTGATAACCAATAAGCCAATTCAAATTTTTTTTGCCATATTCATAGAAATAATTAAATTAAAATTGAATTTAACTGTTTAAGTACCATTATTTTACAGAAAAAAAGATGAGTTTATCTCAATAAAATAAGTGAAATATCAAGCACCTTTTCATTATTATTCAAGCAATGGCTTGTCTATTTTTAAACAGACATATTGAGCTAATTATCATACTGTTTCTATGATGGAATGATCCCATAGCTTTAGAAATGTTTCACTATGTCCTCTTCCCCTCACACACACATCTTAGTCTTAATAAGTAAATCTTAAATTTTAATAATTTTTCCAAAAAATTAGAGAGGACAATATATAAATATGGTTATTATGCTTGATCATTCATGGGAATGAATTTTCATAATTGACTACATATTACAGCATTTGGTAGTGGTTTTTGATTAGGCAAAAATGGTCAATGAGCTACTATGTTAATGCTTAATAAACATGCATATACCTTGAAGAAAAATTCCTCTATTGCAAAAGCAGAGTAGACCAAGTTGAGAAATATGATTGTAAAAAAATAAAACCTTCAGAAATTAATAGTTTATAACTGAAAAAAGGAGACACATTTTAAAGAAACGTAAAATTTTAATAATGCTTTTTTGAAGCTTGTCTAAAAATACTAAAATTTAAAGTTTTTAAAAGCTATAAATAAAAACTAATCAACCTTAATCACTAACATAATTTTAGTAACATTAAGTACAATTCATAATTATTCTTATTCATGATTTAAAACAAAAAAGTAAAATGAAAAAAGGTAACTTTAGTAATGAAATTAACTTTAAATCAACAGCAAAATTGTAAAGTCCACACACACCTAAAATTTTTATACAGCATAAAAAATTTCATACTGAAAATCTAGCAAAATAATGAGAAAATAAACATATAGTAAAAAGATCTATAAACACTATTTTGAAAAATTAAAAGAACAGAAATGTTTATAGTTACTCTGAAAGGTAAATACCTGTATATCCTTGATTACATATACAAGTAAAGTCATCAATTCCATCAATGCAAGAACCACCATTAATACAAGGTTCACTTCTGCAATCATCATAATTAGTTTGGCAATTTAAACCAGTGTAACCATTTTGACAAAAACACTGATGTCCACCAGATGCTGTATCTATACAAATTCCATGAACACATGGTTTGGAAATGCAAGATCCAGGTAATTCTGCTTTTAAAGCTTGAGACTCTGATGCACTTACTACAGTTAACCATAGACAAAAGCAAGCACTTAGAGAGTGATATAAAAAAGAATCCATTTTGTGAAGCCAATAACATTATTGTTTCGTTCTTTAGTTTATTTAAAATAAACAATTTGAACTGCAAAAGACACAAGTTCTTATGCCATCCATATATCAAGAAATCTGCAAGAAAAAGCAAGAAATATTTTATTACAATTAATTTTATAATACTTTCTACCACACACAAAAAGTCTGATACTTAAAACTAAAAATAACCACCATCAATTACAATAAACAAGAATTTCAATGATATATTTAATGAAAAGAGAAAATTTAAAAGAATAATATCACACATTTTTGGTAATTTTAATAAAGTATTCCTAGCTGAATTGATTTCATGTTTGAAATAATGTTAACATTAATTTAGGTAACTTTTTAAGAACAACTTATTGCAACACAGTGCTTTTCAAGAAACACAAGTTAGAAAAATTCATATGAATTATTTGTTACAAATTATACAACACTACTATTATACTTAAAAAAAATAAAGTGTTTATATGAAATTGCACAGAAGTTTGCAAAACAGGTTGTCCAATTCCATAAAGAAAGCAAAAAAACTACAGTAAAAGGAATGAAGTAATACCATTGTTTTGATTTTGCTTATTGTACACTAATTGCAAATAATTTAATTGTAACAGTAAGGAATAATTGAATAAACTTCTAAAATTTGTTTCGCCCGCAGTTGCCATGACTACAAAATGCTACCCATAACAAAAAAATCTCCTAAAATTAGACAAATAATTGCGTTCGAGTTGAGTAGCTAGGTAACTGATTAAAAGAATCATAAATTGGATATCATGTCAACAATTGAGAAACAAGAATGCAGACATCACATAGAAATTAAATTAATTTCTAAAACCCAGAAAACAGAAACCCAAGGAAAAAACATCCTTTTTTAAATCTTTATTCGAAGTGAAGAGCTATTACAATGAATCTGAAGTAGCGCGCATCAGGAGGACAGAACCCAGTACCTTTGGTTCCGTAAGCACTAGACCAAAACAATCACTTAAGTTTGGAGGCTGTTACTGTTTTATATAGATGATTCCGCTATACACTCCCCCACCAGTGAGTTGATGGATAGGCGAAAGAACGATATAGTTGTTATGGTGAGAGTGTGAGTTGTCGCTGTTTATTGGAGGAGTTGCGAAAAGTGAGTCTGACGAGTTTTCGGTTACTCTTTTTGCGGGTAAATGGTGGCATGACAGTTCAGAAGGTTACGCGGTTTCTTAATTCAGCCAGGGTCACCAATGAAGAGGAGTGGATCGAGACAGTGCTATATGCACCCAGATAATTTTTTGTATACAATGCTAGCGCCATCTATTGTAATGTGTGTATTGTATTGTGTAATGTATTGTAATGTGTGTGTTGAAAAAAATAGCTTAAATGCTGTATTAATATAATATTAATACATGTATATTATATTATATTAAGAACGTTATTTTTAAAAGGTACTTTTAAAAACTACTTAATAAGTTGACATTTTACTGAATTCTTTTGAAAAAAGTATAGAATTTAAATCTTGTTGAATTAATTTACATGTAATATAAAAATTTAGGTTATTTTTCTAATATTTTACGCTTTAATTTTTCTTCGCGCAAAGCAAAAGTGTAGATATTTTAATGAAAGTTACAAAATTAATATATTTGTTTTTTTTCGTCATATTTATTTTATAATACAATAAATTATTTTTCATTAACTAAATTAATTGCAGATTAAACTGAGGTTTGAAAAATAATCATGAGATATATTCACATAAATAAATAATATTTTGGACAACAGATGACGCTTGCATTGCATTAAAGAAAACTATCTGTTTGCATATAGCGTTGTCTTGATCCACTCCTCCAATGAAGTGGCGCGCATCTGGAGTCAGAATCCGGTACTTCTGGTTTCGTAAGCAAGTAACATATCACTAGACCAAAATGATGACTTCAGTTCTGAGGCTGTTACTGGCTAATATAGATGATACCGCTATAAATCTTTAGCTTATAGCCAATGACTATGCATCCAGTTGTTCGTAGAAGAGATCATAATTAAAAAATTAAATAAAAATATTGTTTATCTTTATTATTATCATCTTGCCTTATAATATTTCTCATAAATAAATTTGACATCGGTATTCAATTTAAGAATCAAAATATCCAATTAAAAAATCACGGTCGAATCAGTTTAAAATGATAGAAAAGTTCCGCCAAATTGGAATAAAACGTTAGATAAATTTTTTCCTAGCTTTCTAGAAATACATTTTTTTTTTCAAAATATTTCCTGGTTGCTCTGTGTAGTTTTTCCCTTTCTGTTTTTATTTTTCCTTTTTCCTCTACCAAGTTCATTGTTCAGATAACATTATTCTTTTGCATTACGTTTATACCATCGCGTTAGGTTTAATTCAGTACATATTAATTTGCGAGTATTTCTTTTGATAAGGAAATAACAATTAAGACGTCTCAGGACCCGTAACATATCTCTGTGCACTCGAAAAAAATATCCTTCTTCAAACCAATGTAACTTAGCAAAAAAACAAAACAATCATTTGAAATTTTTATCACACGATAATCTATTTCTTAAATTTTCAA
Organism: Trichonephila clavata; assembly: GCA_019973975.1. Classification (NCBI taxonomy): domain Eukaryota; kingdom Metazoa; phylum Arthropoda; class Arachnida; order Araneae; family Nephilidae; genus Trichonephila; species Trichonephila clavata. The sequence continues at coordinate 257,312 of BMAO01036169.1, forward strand.
AGAATTTGAGAAAAAATTAAAAAAATTATAAGGAAATAAAAATTGGACAATTTTTCAAAAATATGAAAATTAGTATTTTACACGCGCAGGATTCTGAAGTACAAAATTGATCAAAATTTACAAAATTAATTTTACTTGGTATAAAAATATTCACTTTCGAAATTATACTAACTTTTAAGAAATTTAGAGAAAAAAAATATTTTTTAAATGCAATTATAGCGAAAATTTTCAAATTTTAAGAAAAAAAAATTAATTAAAATTCAAATAAAATTTTTTTTATTTAATCCTTTTTTTGTTGTTGAAAATTCTAGTATAAGTTATAAAGAGCCTTATTTTGAACACGTGTATGAAATTTCAAATTGATATCATAAATAGTTTCTGAGAAATCCTGCACGTAAGCTAAAGATACGAAAGAGATAAGGTTTTTGTTTAAATTTCACTAGTTATATTTCAATAACTTCGGAAGTTTCTAGAGTATCAACAAAATTTTGGTATCAAAATGCTCAGAAATGTTAAGGCTTTAACAAATATTTTTTTCAAAAAATTGAAAAATTTGCAATTTAAGAGTTCTTAGGACCCTTAAAGCAGGTATGTCAAACACGCGGCCCGCGGGCCACATACGGCCCGGCCCGCCAATACATAGGTTGCGGCCCGCGGAGACATTTTACAAAATTATAAATATCAATTTTTTAAGGGCTTTTTCATTTTGAAATTTATTTCTGGTAAACCTCTTTTAAAAATTTACGATATAATAACCTACTATCTATTCTTTTTCTAAAAAAATCCTTTTTAATAATAAATATAGCCTTTGAATAAAAATTATTTGTAATTTTTTATTACATTTTTTCATTTAATTTTACTATGAAAAATGAATTTTTATTACATTCTTAAATGCATTAAAAAATATTATATGCTATAGATCACCCTACGATTCATCGTGTGTGCTACCTTTATTTCTCCTTGAAGTGTCCAATCAACGAGAGGCGAATAGCTTGACGTCAGAGGAAGTTGAAGATTTATTTTTTAAAATTTAAAACCCCCAAGATGACCAAGACAAAAAGTGCAGTGTTTACTCAATCGTTTGTGAATGAACGTAGATTTTGGTTTTTATTCATAATGAACTAAAAAGTCATTTAATAAAAATATGATCAAACTTCAAGAACAGAGTAATAAAAGATGAACTGAAGATGAACATCATAATTTTCGAAAAAAATGGGAACTGCAATATTTCGATGTCGAAAACAAGAATAAAATACTGTGCCTGATATGCAAAAACTGTAATTCAGTTGCTAAGGAATATAATTTTAAAAGGCATTAAGACACAAATCAGAAAACGAATTATAAACAGTATGTTGCGAAACTTTGTGAAGACGATTTGCCGGAATTGAAATCAAATCTTCAAAAATGAAAGGAGAAAAGTATTGTTTAAATTTGTTGAGTGAGTGAATGAGAGTGAGATAAACGTCACACTGTTCAGCGACTCGAGGGCGTTTAGCAGCGAATCATGATCAAAGGTGAGGACGAAACCGGAGCTGGCACCCCTTCTCCGAGAACGTTTGACCCTTAACATTTAAAGTGCATCGGTCTCCTCTGCATGGCGGGTCTTCAGCGGTACAAGGCTCGAATTCGTATGAATCGAGTCCGTTACCTTCACAACTAGGCTACCGCGGCCCCCTAAATTTGTTGAAGACAATACAACTGCTGTAAAAACTAGTTATATACTATCACTTTTAATCGCAAGCACAAATTGAAGCCATTTACTTAAAAATAATTTATTAGTGAATGCTTAATTAAAGCGTAACCGCGTTAAGCGTAAGCTTAATTAAGAATAACCGTATTTATTGGATTCGAAGCCGCACTTTTTTTCCAATGGTAATGCTATTGAAAATCGGGTGCCGTTTAGAATCGAAGAGAAAAATTGTTGGATGGGATACGGGTTCATGTATGTAATTAATAGTCTATAATACTGATAAAACAACTAATTATTCCTTTCTTATTAGTTCTCATTTTAAATTTATTTAATTTCTTAAAATTTGATATCGATAAACCATTTTATATTATTTTTCATTTTTCACAAAAATTTGTTGAAAATGTGGGGTGTGGCGTAAAATCGATGGCAACTTAGATTTGGGGGGAAAAAAGGAAAAAAAAAAAACCGGTTTCATGTCCAGCACAAATAAAAAAAAAATTAAATTGTAAGTCGAAATTCTTTAACCAGCAGAGGTTATGAAATAGTTGAGAATTATAGTAGAGTCGAGTCATGTATTATGCATAATACATATTTTTGATGAATTTTTTAAACTTTTGATGAAGTGTTCCTTGGAAAAGTTGGTTTGTTGTGCAACTGATAATGCATTTACCATGATCAGTATTACTAACGAGTTGCAAAATTAAAAGAAACAAGCAAACAGCATGGTAAAAATAATTTTAAACATTTTCATTGCATTATTCCATAGCAAGTACTGTTCTTGGGCATTATTTAGATATTGGACATGTTTTAAAATAGTCAGCAAAATTGTAAACTATATTCGAGCATGTAGACCAGCGATTCCCAAAGTGGTCTATATGGACCCCCAGGGGTCTACGACGATTTGCAAGGGGTCCACGACAGCAAAAAAATAATTTGGGGGTCCATGAGGTGTAAATGGGGGTCTACGATAGTGGCTCTCATCAAACCAGATTGTGACTAATATTAAAAGGAAATTTAATCAAGTGGAAACTAGACTTACCTATTTAACAGATTTATTTACTAAATTTAATGAGGTTTAATTGCAGTTACAAGGCAACAGCATAAATATTATTAAAACAAATTCCATTTCAACATTTCTTGCCAGAATTAAGCTAAAGGAGCATAATTTAGGACGTCGCCAACATTTAAATGCACATTTTTTAGATTTTGAAACTAGGTTTGAGAATGTTTTGACTATCGTAGTACCACAGTAGACAATGAATTCATGTAGTCACTTTGAAAAAAAAATGTCAGATTATAAAAATTAAGCTCTAGGAATATGCACTAACGAAGATCTTAAAGTAAAGTTTAGAAATGATGTCAACAATTTTAGCTTTAAAAAGATATACCTGTTATTTATTCCATACTATGGAATATCTTGAGGAAGTTTTTAATTGTTTTTCCGATTGAGAAGGAGTTTCAGTGCGCTTGCCAATCTCCAAAACAAAAAAGAAAGAAAATACTGGACACTATTAACCGAGGAGATATATTTAGTGTTAAAACCTGGTAAGATTAATGCCAAATGTTAAAATTTATTTTTGCATCCTCAGATCTCTTCCTCCCTCTAAAAGCTTTTGTTTGTTGATCTCAGTTATTTTATGCATTAATTATATTTTAATTTAATTAACTAATTTAATTTACTAAAATGTGTTTTCTTAAGTTTTAAACTCTCCTATACTTCACTACAGTTAAAAATATTAATTTTTTAAAGTAAATAGCTCTATACCAGCTGCCAAAAACACATTTAATTTGATAAATTTGCATAAATTTGATATTAGGCAAGTAGGGGGTCTACCCGAAGCTGAAAAACCTCTCAAGGGGTCTATGAGGTTAAAAAGTTTGGGAGCCTATGATGTAGACTTTAGCATCGTCGATTTGCTTCATTTCTGGAAAATACAGAATGTGAATTTATTGGTCAAACATATTCTACAAAAGTTCAATGGATTTCGAGTCATAAAGTGTTAAAACAATTTTTTAAATTGCAGAATGCATTATTTTCTCTTAGAAACAAAAAAAAAATATATATAAATTTGCTGAGTTAAAAGATGAACATTGGGTAAAGCTCCTAGCTTTCTCAGTTGATATTACAAGTCAACTTAACTTAAGCTTCAAGGTAAAAATCCTTTAGTTACAATGCTATTTGAAAAAAAATAAGTTTCAAACAAAAATTATTACAAACAGAAAGAGAAAACTTGTCTCACTTTGAAAGCTTTCAAAATCTATTGATTAAATTACTTAAATTTAAATTTACAGAATATTCTCACTAAATTAAATTGTTAGAAATGGAATTCGATCGAACATTTTCCGATTTTAAAAATTTTGAATTACAATTTCGTTTCTTAACTTCACCTCTATCTATCGATATTGAAATTGTTGATGAAATCTTACAAATGAAATTAATTGAAATCTGTTGTGATTCTTTGCTGAAGCAAAAATGTTTGAAAATTGAAAATCTAGGTTTTTGTACTTATTCATCTGTTGATAGGTTTCTTAAAATGTTATCATTTGTTACGCGTATAATCAGTGGCTATGTTTGGAAGTATTTATTTATGCGAGAAACTTTTTCCTTTAATGAAAAATATGAAAAATTCAAAAAGGTCAAGATAAAATGATCAACATTTATCATCATTTTTTAAAAATTACATCAGTTCAATATGATAACCTAAATTTTGATGATTTGTTTTGAGGGGAAAAAAGATGTTAATTACGTTCTGTAAAAGTAATATTAAATTGTATTTCGTATTATAACTCTTATTTTTATTTTTCTATGAAACACAATCTGAAAAATAAAATGAAGTATTAAACTATTATGTATGTATAATTATAATACATTGAGTTTTATAAATGTAGAATATAATCATTCTAAAATTCTGCTTTATTAATTTTTTGAACATTGAAAACATGCGGCCCTCAACTTAATATAAAATAGCTCATGTGGCCCGTGATATCAAATGAGTTTGACATGCCTGCCTTAAAGTATAAACTGAAGTTATTCGTTCCACAATTAATATAACAAATCTGTATAAATGTATTAAGTTTAATATTGTCCGACAATTAATTGAGAAAGTTTTCTTCATAGATAGCTGGGGGGGGGGGAGATACTAATTGTGAATGAACATTTTTGGTCTCGAAGGAATTCATTTTTACAACTAAAAGAAATAAGCGAAAAAGAAAAAGAGACCACAAAAATTTTATGGTTCTCTAATGATTACACCCGTTTTTTTAGAAATGAAATTTATCCAATATATTTTATTAAAAAAAACTTTTCTTCCAAAATATATTAGAAATATTCCAACATTTTCAGAATATACACCGCTGGCCACCGTAAATGCAACACCAAGAAAGACAAAAGATAGCACAACAAAATTTATTTTGTACATAACATGTTGACTAAGTATCAAATGATTAAATTTATAGGCTTCTGTGAAGTGTGGTTCCTACCAGAATCATTAGCCAGAGTAGCCGCCATTGTTGGAGATCACCGCTGCCACACGCCTCGGCATTGATTCAAAGAGACATTGGATGTGTTCTTGGGTTACAGCAGCCCAAGCAACTTTCACACGTTGCCAAAGTTGATCTGGTGTGGCAGCTGGGGGTGCAATCTGGGTCAATCGTTGAGCAATCATGGACCACATGTTTTTTATCGGTGAAAGATCCGGAGAGCGAGTTGGCCAGGGAAGCAATTCAATCTGGTGATTGACGAAGAACCTTTGGATAATGCGTGCCACTTGTGGTCGCGCCTTATCCTGTTGAAATATGGCTGTGGCCAAGCCCTGAAGGTAATGAAGGAGAACTGGCTCCAACACCTCGGAGATGTAGCGCTGGCTGTTTAAAGTACCGGCAATGCGTACAAGAGGAGTGTGAGAGTAATATCCAATACCTCCCCATACCATAATACCGGGTGCAGAACCAGTGTGACGGGGTGCATAACGCAGTTGTTCAGCATCCTCTCTCCACGGTGTCTCCAGACTCGAATCCGACCATCGTGCGGTTGCAGACAGATGCGTGACTCGTCAGTAAAGACAACTTCATTCCATTCTGCAGCCCACGTCCTTCTTTCAACGCACCATTGGCGGCGGAAACGTCTGTGGTTCTGCGTCAAGGGTAGACCAAGCAATGGACGTCTTGCGTACAGACCACTCTGATGTAAATGGCGTCGAATGGTACGCGCAGACACTGAATGATGCGTTACAGACTCAATGTGCTGTGCTATGGTTCGTGATGTGACTGAGTCATCCGTCACTGCCACGCGCACAATTTGCCTGTCCTCACGTGAAGTGGTGCACTGAGGTGGATGCGATCGACCACGTCGGTCCGTCGTACCATCCTGCATCCAAAAATCACATATCCGCATTACAGTTGTTTGGTTTCGTCCAACACGACTACCGATTTCCCTGAAAGAGAATCCACAATCTCGGTAGGAGACTATCCTTCCTCTGTCGAACTCGGATACTTGATCAAAAGCTGATCGTTGTTTTCTACGAGACATAACTGATCGTTTTTTGAAAAAACCACAAGAAAAACACAATTTCCGAACTTAAAATCTTCGAAATCTTCAAGCCTTAAATAGCGCTTTGAGGTGGCGCCACAGGCGTGCGTGATGTGTGTCTGCGCTGAAATTCTAATCATTTGCATATCTCACATTCGCTAATGCATGTTGTAAATTTCATGTTATTTGCGTGGTTCCTTCAGGGTGTTGCATTTACGGTGGCCAGCAGTGTATTTTATGAACACGTTTACATGGTATTTACACGACATTTTATTAATTTTGCATGATATAGTTCATGAATTGCAATATAATCCCTTTTGGTAAGTACCAGATTAAATTAATTCTATAGTTAAATTTAAAGGATGAGTAAAAACTAATAGCACGTTTGAATCAATATCTCTCAAATTTCAAAATATATTCATGTCCATAAATACCAGCTCTGGTAAATGAAGTTTCAGAAACAAAAGAAACAGGATTTGCTTATTAAGCTAGTTTATTAAACAAAAGATAAAGAACAAAAAAAAATATTGCATTATGTCTGATACCATTCATAAAAACAATGATTTTTGCTCTCTGGAGCAATTACAAAAAATACTTTCTTTATACAAAAACTTAATGTTACGTGGTTTGTATGATAATTAATACATGTTATGTCTCCCATGTGATAGAATGCAGTCCGTACAGCACTAGGCATGCTGAGTATCAAATTATCCACATGATCTTGGGGAAGATTACTCCCCTCAGCAAGCAATGCTCTCCGAAGTTCCGGTACACACGTAGGACGTGGTTGAACGGATGAAACTTGTTGACCAAACGTGTGCCACATATGCTGCACCGGATTCAAACTAGGTGATTATTGGGGAAATAAACTCAGATTGAAGGACTTCATGATGTTTGCTTGGGAAAGACGGGCATTGTCATCCATAAACACAAATTCCTTACTCATGGCACCCCTAAACAAACGTAAATGTTGTTTCACAATGGTGTTCCTATATTGGCCTGTCATGGTTCCGATTTGAACATGCAGATCTTTTATGGATCCCAGTAAAATTTCCCCCAAACGAGCAATCTTACACCACCATAACCGTGCAGTTTAATAATGTTGTCTTGGAGGTGAGAGGTACCTGGCGTTCTCCATATGAAAGTCCAACGTGAGTTAGACTTCAAGCAAAATCTGAACTCGTCATCGGAAAACATCATACATGCTCACTGTAACGATGTCCACACACACACACACACACACACACACACACACACACACACACCACACACACACACACACACACACACACACACACACACACACAACACACACACACACACACACACACACACACACACACACACACACACACACACACACACACACACACACACACACACACAAACACACACACACACACACACACACACACACACACACACACACACACACTGCATGTTCTCTACTCTGGGCTAACCATTGGAGACAGTGATTTGTAGTGAGAGGAATACATCTAGAAGCATACGATCATGTAGACCAATATGTTCCAAACGTCAATTCACGGTTTGTTTTGAAACTGTGGCTGCAGATAGCCGACGAGATAGGTCGGATGTTTTAATCTGTCTGCTTCTTTTTGGAGTTACTGCCAAACATTGGTCTTCATTTGGCGTTACAACTCGGGGGCGATCTAAATTGTAACATCTACTAAAATTTCCGTCATCTTGGAATCGTTGCTAATACCTAGAGATAACATTTTGGGTAATTCAAAGTTTCTCTGATACTTCCCTCTGAGTACGCTATATTCCATGCTATCGATAGTTTTGTTACGTAAAAAAATCCACAAGCTTCCTCTTTGTCATACCTATTCGGTTATATCACTGAGTGGCTTACAAAGCACTTGTGAACAATTTTACTACTTTGCCACCATTCCTTATATACGCCTCTTTTACATCCTTGTCATTGTGATGTGTCATCTGGTAGTTTTCTGTAATTTGCATAGTTTTGTTGAAGATATGTGTGTTAATTCTAAAGTGAAATTTTTAGTATAGCGTTTAATTTCTATGGAATTCTGAATTATCCTTAATTTATGGACATGAGTGTACTTAAGAACAATACTTTTACTGTGTGTGTATCGTAATTAATATTTAAAAAAAATAAAAATAAGCCCTTTTCACACAACTACAATGAAAAATATATTGTTACGTAGATCGGGGTTCGAGGATTTTATGCAAAAGCAGTCGTAAGCAACAAGACAGTTCTTTGCGAGCGATGTATATTTATTGGCGTAAATCAATCCTTACAAATACAGGATTCAACAGCAAAGTTCACAGAATAAATAACAGAAGGATTTCACACCTTCAACAGCACTCAGACACAATAAACAGTGTCTAAAATACACGTTTGTAAATGATTATTCACAAGCACAGCCGTGCTGGCTAAGTTCAAGGCAAGTCTAATAATCGCTAATCAAACCAATGCTTACTACTCGCTGGTTGAAATCAGACTCGCTTTTCGCTGGCTGAAGCCAGACTCGCTACTCCCTGGCTGAAGCCAGACTCGCTACTCCCTGGCTGAAACCAGACTGACTCTTGCGGCGAGTATCACTCTATTTATAGCAGGCCGAAAGTTCCGGAAAGATGTGCTCGCGCCACAGATCGTTAAATTAGTGGATTTCTCTACTAAATTCTAGAAGAATCCAGAGGGTCCCAAACTCACTAACATGGTCGCCAAAGTCGCCAAACTTGTCGCCAAAGATGATGCCAACTTGGCTCTATCGCCAATATTTCGCCAAGGTCCCATTGAGAGAATCGCCATTATAAAGTAAGGGACGGCGTTGCTTGTGAATATTACAATTTTAATATGAAATAAATGTAGCATAGAGTAATATAAATGCATTGCACATCCAAATACAAATTATTTACATTATTTTATAGAAAATTCGTAA